>JBBPPZ010000560.1:0-15333 GCA_038092255.1 Leccinum aurantiacum
CGTTGCCGTTCCCCGCCCCATCCCTATCCCTGTCCCCCCAGCGTGCAGATGCGATCACGCAACGCGCACAATTGTGTGCGCTGCGCAGTCGCTCTCCCGATTTCCCTCGCCCTCCACCTCGCCCTCCCCATCCTGTGAGATAGGCAACACAGGTGAACCCACAGTTAGTTACTTATTATCTTCGTATTCTTGAACATCAACTTTTCTTGATTCTTGGCTTGCGCGTTGGCGCGTTGTGATTTGTAAACTATTTTGTCATTTCTCACTTACACCGTTTGACGTTCCATCTTTGGCACTCGGTAGTCAGCCATTTATGAAGGGAAAATAAATAAATTACAAAGTGGTATCTACGGTGGCCGGTGTCTCGACATCAATCACTTCCTAAATAAGTGCTGGCCGGCCGTTGGCGGATCATTTTTTGAGCGCGGCTGTCTGGCTTTCCATCACGCTCCTACCCATCGGTGCTTCGAGGGTGGGGGGCCCCATCCCACTAAATTAGGTAGTTGGTTCCTATCCAGCAAAATATTTAAACTCAGTACTTCTCCCCTCCACCCTCTCAGCGACCGCTGGCATAAAACATTGGTAAACAACACTGCCACGGCCCGTCGAGTGATTAGTCATGCTAGCGGAGGTGTCGGGACATGAAATGAAATGGTGCGCGCCAAGCGTCGGGAACTTAGATGTTGTATCACAAATGTCCGAGCCAGAGAACTGTCCTCCGTCCTATGATGACCGTGACATTCGCAAAAAAACGCAGGATTTTTTCTGCCGTCGACCATGCCTATGGCAGATTCAAGCTGTTCATGCCATCTTAAAAGGAGATCGAGATGTTGTTGCTATTGCTGCAACCGGCTCCGCAAGACATTGACTTTTTGGATGCCACTCCTATTTCGACCAAATGGCATTCAGATTGTTGTCGCACCGTTGAATATATTGGGATCTCAGAATTCCGAAAGCCTCAAACTCACTCCATGCTCCAACCGAATCATGCACCTGGATGTCATGTGCGTCAATGTATCAGCGGCCTTCTCGATTGCTGGAACATGCGTTTGAAAGTCGATATCAAAATTGTCATAAGCATATCCGACAAGGAGCGTTTGACCCATTTCTTGAATTGTCTTCTCGGTTTCTCGCGAGAGCGCTCGGATCGCCAAATGAATGGCGCTCAAAGATATCGAGACACCGAAGCGAGCCAGTGAGTTGATGACCCTCTCGGGGGTGTTGCAAGAGTGGAGAAAAATCCCCATGACACACGCTAGTGCATTTTTCTACGGGGGAGCAAACGGTTTTCATATGGAATGTGTCTATACAGGCGAAGTGTCCTACAATTCGGATCAAAGAGCTGCGTGAAGCATTTCTACACCCCCCCTTCAACGGCTGCCCAGATGTAGTGTTGAAGTGATCTTCAGGCTGTGTACGGTACTCCGAGTCTTCATCATCAACAGGATCATTACCATTAGATTGCCTGTATGTGGGTTTCGATCCAGCAGAGAGAAGTGTATCCATGAGATGGCAAAGGTCCGGCGATGTGCGTTCCATGTTTTGCGCCAAAGCATCAAGTCGGAAGTCAGCGAGTTGTTGAGTGGACATGTGAGAAGCACCAAAGTGCCAACCATTCTCGGCCCTGCTCAACTCCCTAACAGAGGACAAGATTCTCCGAGTGTGAACCGATGCAGCCCAGTGCTCCACTTTGTGTTGAAGGCCATGGTGTGGGTGTGTGATAAGAGCATCAAGAATTTTGTCACTATTGGCGACGAGGTCATTTAGTGGTGATGGTGGGACATGAAGAAGGCATAGAAAGAAAGTTGATGCAGATAAACCGCACGACGCGAGCGCATTCAGCACATTGGATATCTGATCGGGGGTGATCATAGTAGCTAATTATCTTGTAGTAAGTTCCCGACGCTTGGCGCGCACTATTTCATTTCATGTCCCGACACCTCCGCTAGCATGACTAATCACTCGACGGGCCGTGGCAGTGTTGTTTACCAATCTTTTATGCCAGCGGTCGCTGAGAGGGTGGAGGGGAGAAGTACTGAGTCTAAATATTTTGCTGGATGGGAACCAACTACCTAATTTAGTGGGATGGGGCCCCCCACCCTCGAAGCACCGATGGGTAGGAGTGTGGCTTTCCATAAGATTCGGGGGACGGAGTGCGCAGAATTCCACATTTTCGAACTCCGTACTTCAACCACAATTGATCCGGCGATCGAGATTGTGCCGGACTTGGCAGCGCGTTACATAAGTCCTTGAACTCGCTTTCTTTCCCGGACGTCCTGATGCAACTTGGTACTTTTGCTGCGCATATAGTCGTCGACGGCGTTCCTCTGAAGGAGTATGATATCGTGTTTGAGAGTCCAAGAAAAGCCACCTGCTGGATTGCCTCAGAGGAGGGAAAGGTATGTCATATACACGACGCCACTTCTATCTCTTTCTGGCTTCAACTTTGACGGGCCTAGTCGTTTGGTGTGCAATGGAAATGTCACGAGAAGCGGCGCACCGCAGGCACTAGGGGGGATGTGACTTTGGACGGAATCTCTGGTGGTCATGAATGGATTCACCCTGGGATCTTGGGCAAAGGCAACTCCGTGACTAGGTCGAGCTTCGTATCTGGTACAATGAAGTGGGACTTCATGTTTACTCGAGTTGAGCTCAGTGGTAGGTTTCTGTTCTCTTTGGAATGCCATGGCCAGAGTTGAAGATGGGTTGTGGCACAGATGACGATTCCCTTTTGGAGAAAGTCGTCCCCAAGGACTTCGGCCAGATTTGTCTGAAAATTGAACGTGGTACGATACATGAAAAACGTCGTTCCGACGGTCGCGCTAGGGAAGAATACTCCAAAGTGTTTGGTGACAATAAATTTCACGAGAGATCCAAGAAAGCGACCGTCCATTGCGTTGGGCGAGTGCTGAATTCGCATAGAATGCATTTTGATAGCTGACCAAAATATCTTCTAGGATAGGACCGGGGAGAGACATAACAAGAACAACACATTCACGGTATAAACGGTATCTCGTTCCCAATAATAAGCCAAGAATTAGTTTCGTATTCAAGTATCAGCCACTAAGTATTACCTTCCATTTACAAGTATATCACGGAATGTTTGACGAGGATTCCAGGTGTACTGCAAGCTAATGGGATCGCCCCAAGGCCAGAAGCCGTGAACTGTACCACTTCTGGAGGCGAGCCGTCCGAATTGCACGACCGCATCCATAATCTGGAGGTACTTGTCCTTTTTCCACCTCCCCTATACGTCCCATCATTCAATTTTTTTTTCTTGTGACAGAACGAGTTGAAGCGTCTACGGGACCAGATTCAGCCTGACGATGCTGAAGATCGGAAACCTAAACGGGTCAAGAGAGAACACCTGGATGAACGAGGGTCAAGATCGCGTGTGTTCGCTCCCGGGGAAGTTATCGATCTCACGTAGCCCCCTCCATCTTTTTCCGTGCCGCATCACCTCTCTTGCACATTGCACCATGGTCTATATGTATTTGTAGCATTTTGAAACCGTCAGAGGTTGGACTTGTCATCACTGTGATACGTATTGTCTGTGCCAGTCGAATGGACATGTCATTTTCTGTAGGCGGTAGTTATGACCGCAACGTGTGCTGCCGAGCCAACTCTATGAATTTTTCTGACCCCCAAAGTAGAGTTCGGCGAAAGCACCATTGACAGAGGACTCCAACGGGTAAGGTTCTGACAAGGCCGTAGTATTAATGGTGGTACACGAGTCTTCGGAACACAAGAAGCATCTTGGATTCTCGTCGCATCACTATGTAGTACAACTTGGTGGGAACAGAAAAGAAAACTATCCACGACCAGACAAGCCTAGGTTGTCCACCTTCCAGACTCCACGATATTCATTCTTATTAATACATTGCGAGAAATGCCTAGTAAAAGTCACCGTATGTCTCCCAAGCTGCACCCCAACACGAATATGCGTCATCCGTGTCGCGCACAAGAGTGGTTTTAGCAAAACCGTATACTTTTCCCCAGCGAAGTTGGTATGCAGCTTGTATGCGGTCCGGGTATAGACGACAGGTCCAAGCCTGCCAAGCGACGAATTCAACATTGTCATAAGGGCTCATGACGCGAGAGAGGAAAATGGCCATGGCTGAAACGGTCTCTTCTTCAACGGTGGAGTCGATGACATTGATGTGAAACGTCCCCGGCGCATTCGGTCTGGAGATCGCAGGCAACTGAGCCGCCGCTTCAGTGGTATAGCCGCGCGTGTTGATGACGAGCGCGATGTGATTTAATGACGGACATTTCTGCAGAAGCTTGTGTACTCCGTTCGGTGTGATCCCACCGAACACCGTGTCGGGTCTGTTCCAACCTGTTGACTCGTTAACGGAAAAAAGTTCGAGGTATGGCCATGCCGATGCGAGTTCCAACAGCGCGCTATCCGTAAGGCCTATACGACACTGGATGTTGAGGTCTACGTGACGGATGTTGGTGAATGTGGAGATTGGCCGCAAGTCTTCGAGGGTAAGAACGGGGTACGAGGCCCAGTTCTGGGCAACACTCCTGTCAGACTGATGGTGCAACTGCAAGCGCTTGACGGAGCGGTTGATACAAGCTGTTTCAACAGCCGCGAAAAACCGAGTGACACTCTTGGAAGGACAGTCACTAGCATATAAATCAAGTTCCGTGATGACAGGCAGCCTGATTTGGGCTAGCAACTTCGAAGTTGTTTCCAAGGATCCAGAACTGCGTGAGAATTTCAAGCGCTGCAAACTCGGGAAGATGAGGGATGCCGATGAGTTGAGAGCAGCAATGATGTCATATGTATCGATCAGCGCGAAGGAGAGCTGGGTCAACGCAGGAAATCGGGAGAGATGTTCTATATCGTGAGCGTCCAAGCTGAATTCGTGACAGTCCAGGACATGAAGGTCTTTCCATGGCCAACTAAAGACACTCCGATTGTCGTGGAACTTGAACTTGCCGAGATCTCGGCTCAAGGTGATGTTCCTGAGGTTCGGGTATAACTCAGAAAATGGCTGGAGACAGTCCTGCACGGAGCACAGTCCGCCCGCCATGGGAACGGTGATGCGAATGGAAGTAAGAGATGGGTTACGCTGGTGGGGTGGCGAACACACGATTTTGTCGGAGAACCTGCAAGTCAAAAAACGGAGATTGGGAAAGAGTGCTAGGTCCCAGACGAGACCGCCGTTGCAGTTGGTTTGTAGGCAGACAGAACCCCAGTCAAATCCTGCATCGAAATGCACTATGCTCCGGATGCGACGTGTATAGCTTCGGAGGATATCCCACTCGGCTTGACTGAGCGCTCTGAAGAATTTATGCGTCTTGTTATACTGGCGAGAGCAAAAACAATTAGATCAATATCTGATAAGTTGATGGACAATAAGATCAGACTCACCGGGGACAGTCCCCTTTGACAGGATGCATCCGGAAGACACCGCGCTACGGGAGACATGTCTCTCAAGACTGACCAAAGGATGTCCAATGCTGGTTCTTTGAATGCGCGACACGTCCTAGCTAAAGCGGCCATGTCTGGATTGTCGGAGATTGGCCATGGCCTGCAGTACGAGGGCGGATGAAAGACATGATGGAAGATATCCAACAGGATCTCAGGTATTTCAAGAGCATGATGCATCGCTGCGAGTGTAGGAGAACGTGAAACGTGAGTCGGAATGTTGATAAAGACCGAAGGCGCTAGAACGGTGAGAAAGATCTAGCTAAGGACGGTGCCGTTAATCGGGAGCACTCAAATCAGCATGTCGTGCTAAATGACTATCGAGCGACGGTACTAGCAGGGTAGGCCGAACCATTGATCTGTTTACCATCATGAAAGGATGGACATCGGTGCAGATTAAAAAGAAAGCACCGGCGGTCCGGGACCAGGTTTCCCACCTTCAACTTCCTGGTCCGTGCACACGAACTGACTGACCACTTCCTTCCCCTTCGCGCAGTGACGAGCGCGGCTTCTCCGCATCCTCCTATCCGAGGTGGTCTAGCCAAGCACGTTATAGCGCATATCCTGCCATATTGAACCTCTCGCTGGCTTTCCGGAGCTCAACAATCCCCTCAACGACCGACCTTTGGTTCGCAAAGCTCTCCCATCGCCCGATTATGCCCATCGAACTACTTCACACCTGGTACTCTATTCTGACCCACCAGCCGGACCATCTTCTCATTGCGCTAATCAGCTTGAGGTTTTTTGGTCTGTATAACTCTGACTTGATCCTCCTGACCCGTGATATTCCCTGGGACCTTGTGTAGCAGCGAAACCCAAACTCTAATGCTATTCGCCGGCGCTCCAAAAGAACGGGATCTTGTGTTTACTAGAACACAACTTACGGGTAAGTTATTGTCTTCTGAATGGGCCAGGTCGGAGATACATGACACAGACGATGACTCCCTACTTGAGAAAAATATCAAACTTCGGCCAGATCTGCCTGACAATTCGACGCGGTAAGATATTCGATAGCGCACTCGATCAAGCTGCACCATTTCAACATCTACATAGCTTGGGTTTCATGGAATGACCAAGAAAGCGACCTTCCATTGCGTTGGGCAAGCGTTGAATCATGCGTGTGTCTCAATAACCCATCACAAGATTTTCTGGACTATTCCACTCGTCCTATCACACTCGCCGACCTCACACGGGCTTGTCTAGCGCAATCGACTCCGAGTTGCCTTCCCACACGCACTGTGACGCACCAGCGATTCAGCGAATCCAGATTCGTGCAGAGACAACAAGCTCTACGCTCTCTCAGTTGATCGTTCCGTTCCTGTAGATATCTCTAGTAGTCGAGATTTCACAATGTATTGTCCTTGCCTCATTTCGCCAGCAACGAAAGCAGAAGGGGATATTATGTAAACACAAAGGCTTCTTGGTTACGTGTTCTCTAGACGCGTCGCGACTCATGACAGAAACACACCTTTGGACTTTTTCATTCTTTCCTGGACCACCAGATGCAACTTGGGAATTTTACCGCGAACATTCTCGTCGACGGAAAACCGTTGGATGAATATGACATTTTATCCCAGAGTACAACAGAAGCCACCTGCTGGATCGCCTCAGAGGAGGGAAAGGTACGTCACATCACGTCTGTTGCTTGTTCATTCTAACATTGGCGAGCCCAGTCGTTTGCTGTTCAGTGGAAATGCCACGAGGAGCAGCGTATCAAAGGCAATGATGGGCGTGTGGTTGTGGATGGGGTCAAGTGTGGATATGTAGTGATGTGCCCCGGACCCTTGGGCACAGGCGACACCGTCAGTCTATCGGAATTTCTTGGGCCTCAAACGGAGCGGGATCTTGTGTTTACTAGAATCGAGCTCACCGGTGAGTCCTTGTCCTCTGAACTTAGGAGGTTGAAGATGCACTGTGACTAATGCGCAGCATAGACGATGATTCCTTTCTGCAAAAAGATATTCCAAAGAATCTTGGTCAGATCCGCCTGGTTATCCGACGTGGCGAGTTAGTCAAGAAATTACGTGACATAACAAGGGATGATTGCTCCATCATGCTTGGCGACAATAAATATCATGAAAGGGCCAAGAAGGCGACCATCCACTGCATTGGGTAAGTGATGAATTCATGTGACCTGTTGATAACAAAATTCTTTCTAGGTTTGGGCCTGAAAGAGCCAGGAATCTCTATACGCATTATTGGAATATAGTCCCTGATGACGAGCCAGGATTGACTTTTGTGTTCAACTATCAGTCGCTCAGTATGAACTTTTCATTTCTATCTGTATCGCAAGATCATTGACGAAGGTTCTAGGTATATTGCAAGCCAATGGCATCGTCCCAAGGCCAACAGTGAGCAATGCCACCGTCGAAGACAACCAACCATCCCAATTGGATGATCGTATACGTGATTTGGAGGTAGTTGTCCCGTTTCTTCGCCTCGTCACATACATCTCATCCCTCCAATCATTTGTTTTTGTGACAGAACGAGCTGAAGCGTCTGCGGGATGCGAGGGCAAATGATTCCGAAGACCGGAAACCCAAACGGTTCAAGAAAGAAGAAGAGCCGGATGTACGGGGCGTGTTTGTTCCAGGGGAGGTCATCGATCTCACATGACTTTTTTCGTCTGGTCGAGTATGTCATCCCCCGTCTATTCATTTCTTGGACGTGCACTTTTGTTGTGCTTTTTGGGTCTCAGATGAGAGCTATACTAGTGTTGAGACCCACATATATGAGAGGGGTAGCAGTGCCGCTACGACAGGGTCCGCTGATGCTGAACTACTATAGTCCTTACCCATAATGACCTACATAATTTATCTACGTTCAGCTAAAGATACACGATCAATCGAATTTGTACATGCAACAAGTCTTTTTCCCCCTTGACTTCTCCCCCCAAAAAGAAAACACCCGCTCGGATCCTAATCCACACCGAACGGTTCAAATTTCATCAAGTTTACTTGTGCGCCTGAGCCTGTCGTGCGTTTCCAATGATAGGGACTTTGAATGTGTTAGGATCAGAGATGGATCAATACGGGAAGTACGGTAGCAGAGCGCGAAAGCAAGCTTCGGATACTTTGATCGGATCACTCTACTTGTTTCACTCTCACATACTTGAGATCGACTCCGCGGAACTCATTGCAAGAGGACTCCGAAAGATGACAACCAGGCAAGTAATAGTGGCAGCCTATCAGTGGATTATCAGATACAACAAAATTCTTCATAAAAATGGAAGAAGATAATAAAGAACCGGGGAATAATCGGGTTGTACATGCTACGATTACATTAAAGCGACAACCGATTCGCAACCTTTCTTCCCATTTGACAGCTTTTGGGTTCCAACCGAAAGCGATGAACCGTGCGTATGTGTATTTACTTCTTGTGGACGCCAATCACCGAATCGGCCGCATATCTTGGGATGACCTGGACAAACGATGAGGAGGGTGCTGCAAAATGGATTAGGCGCAACTTACCTTTGGATCATGAAGCATGTTGAACTCCTCCGTAGCATCGCGTCCAGCATACAGCAAAATTGCCTTCTCTCCTCCTGGGTGATCTGGCAAGAACGATGTGACATCGAGGACTTGCCCGTTCACGATCACCCAAACATCATCCTTCTTGTTGTGCTTGGCAACATCTGCAGTCGTGAATACCTTGGTCGCTGATGATGCGGGGGCAACAGCGCTTGGTGTCGAGGGTCCAGGGGTAGTTTGTGAGGCAGAAGGTTGAGGTGCAAGTTGCCCTGCCAGTGCGCCAAGGCGACCACCAGCCTTCTCAATAACGGCACCCGTCGTTTGGAGAAGGTAGGCAGCTGCCGAGTCACCAGAGACGCGTCCAAAGACAACACATCCCAGCAGCGATGAACCACCGAGTCGGTTGGCACCGTGGACACCACCTGCGACTTCACCAGAGGCGAAGAGACCCGGGACTGGCTTCCCATCCTTGCCAACCACTCTCGATTCGGCGTCAATTTCAAGACCACCCATCGTGTAGTGGAGAACAGGTGTCATGACCGCAACATTGAAGTAGTCATTCATAGTCCAGTCTCCAGACGAGAAGAACTACAAAGACAGGTTGGCGTGAGAGGACAGACACATCGATAAAAGTAATCACCTTCTTGCCAAACGGGTCCTTCTTGGCCTTGACGCCAGCATTGTAGGTGTCGAACGTCTTCTTTAGGTATGCAGGGGAGATGCCCATCTCCTTGGCGAGCGCCTCGCCACTCTCGAATCGTTTCATCAGGCCTCGGCCAACATAGTGCTTGCAATGCCATTCAATTTCGCGGGAAGCCTGGCCATTAAGAACGAGACGGATGGGGTACTGGTGAAGAGCGACACGTTAGTGTGCTAGATGAAACGACCATTGCAGACGAGATACCTTGCCATTCTCCCACATCTTACCAGTGACGTAATCACGGTGCTGAAGTTCGTCCACAAAACGATCACCGCTGTTGTCCAAAAGGAGACCACCAACACCACGGAGAGCTTCTGCAGCAAGGAACTTGACTTTGGCGTCCGGCTCGTTGGGGTCGACAAGACCTGTCGGGTGAACTTGGACTTTCTCTAGGTCGATCGCACTAGCACCGATGGCCATGGCCATCTTCTGACCATCACCGGTACAGTGGTCGCCATTGGTCGTCGGAAGGTCATAGTATTCGGGACGGTGCTTTTTCAATAACGAATCCGCAGTGAAGTCTGCAGCGTAACCACCAGTGGCCAAGATAACGGGTCCATATGCAGTCTCGGTCTTGCCGTTGCGGACAAACTCGGCACCATTTACAGCGCCTGATTCATCCTTGAGGAGTCTGGTAACACGGGCCTTTTTGTAAATCTTGACCCTGGTGGGTTGACTTATGGCCAAGTCCTCCAAACGTTCCATCTGGGCATAGGTAATAACCTAAGGAATTTGCAAGTCAGCACACATGTGTAGTTACAGACCATCGAAAAAAGAGCACCATTCCAGGGAACTGGGCGTTGCCTCGGTGTGTACGAGGCTGGCTGTGGCCACCAAGACGAGCGACCTTGGAAAGGTCGAGGCTAAACTTGTTCTGCAGCCAGTTCACCGCATCACCCGAGCGCCCAGTGAGAACATGAATGAGGTCATCGCGGGCGAGTTCGCGAGCCTAGAGCAACGAAACGAGATGAGATTCCAAGTTTTAATAACACTGGGAAAGCGCTTACGGATTTCTTGGTGTCTTCGAAGAAAATTTTCGCATTGTCAGGAATGCCAGCCTCTTGTTGTGTTTGTGTGCCTGCACCGTTGATGCCGGAGGTAGCTTTGGTGGAGTTTCCGCCCATGAACCTGAGGCAGGTCAACACACTGTCGCGTTTCGGTAGTGGGAATCACCCACCCTTGTTTGTCGAGGAGTAGTACGTTTGCACCACGCTCGAGAAGAGTGTGTGCTGCAGAGAGACCTGCGAGACCACCACCGACGACGATGACCTGAGCCATTGGATTGTGAAGAGAAGGGGATGATGGAGGATGGGGTTCAAGTTGCCGGAACGCCGCAACTCCTGATTTTGATGTAGTCAGCCGACAGCCAATCAGAAGCTCCGTAAATGTCCATGTGAATTCCGACGGTACGGATCCCCTGTGCTCGTGATTTGTACACAAGTCTAAATCACAGCTACACACACGTCGCAGCAGTGCCGGACAATGTCTTCTACGGTCATTTCCTCTCCTTTCTTCACCGGCTCAATCACCACCAGTCCAGGCACTATATTCCCTGTTGGCTTCCCATTCTCCACATCTCCGTTCTCGAATATATCGCGGTGGGCTTCCACGTACGCCGGGTATACGATGTGTTCCCAGTACATTGGGGGATCTCGCCACAATGATCCCTCTGGGTTGAATTGGACTCCAAACGGATAGCCACGGGAGAGCGTTCCGTACGAACGAGCGAGCGGACCCGCGGATAGTGCGGGGATAGAGTGGTCCAGGTGTTCAGGTAGACGATACGCCCGACGAACGTGCAGGAGGTAGGCGGAGGTTAAGCGTATGGCATTAGTGAGCGCGCGGGGAAAGCGTCAATCGCCGAAAATCTCAGGTTTCCAATATGATCGCGCTCTTACCTGCTGTGTGGTATCCGTGTCGTTCGTGTCTCCTCTGCTTGAGCACGTCGTGAGGCACTCGCAGGAAAAACTTGACGTCTAGTTGGTCTACAATCTCCTACGCAGCGTCAGAGAGAAAAGTGACTCTGCCAGGTGATCGCAGTATGATCACCTTGTCCCAATAGAGCAAAAACCCATCGAGTAGTCCCCATATGATGCGGATCCCCTTCTTACGCTGTTCCTCTTCAACTTTTTGAAAGCGCGCCTGTAATTCTTGGTAGGCGGAAACAGTGATAGGGATGTCCTTCTGTTCGTTTAGATGGTCGTGACTTATATGACCGAGAGGGATCTCTCCATTCTCCTTCACACCCTTTAGGAACTCCCGCAATCGGGGCCAATCGATAGCTCCTTGCGGAGCGTCCCAATCTGCAACGTTATGGACTGGGTGAATTGGAACCAATTCTTCGGGCTATCGAGGAGCGATATCGCTCAGTCTCAAGAGAGTCGTGCTGAGCCAGAGGAACATCCTTACGGGAGCAAAATCCTGAGTGACCAGTCAATACATCTGCTTGCTATCATATCATGCACTTACGTCCTGATGGATTATGACGCTGTTTGGTAGGATATCTCGAAGGTGCTTTGCGAGGGTCGTTTTACCCGAGCATGTTGCTCCCCTGGGGGAGTGGGATAGTGAGTAAAGAACATTTCGATAGCGATTATGCTGTAATACCCCACTCCGACGAGAACAACTCGATTCCGAAGCTCGCTCATCCTGACAAACACTGAAAATCGTCTTGTACGTGGGGTGGTACACTTACAATGACTTTGTTCTTTCTGTCAATCGACACGGAGGGAATGGGAGGAAACTTGATGCGGTCAAGTGATAACACCGGGCCGGTCGATGCCGAACTCCCTATCTAGGCGGTTTCCACGAAATGCTTGCCCTGTATAGTACAACAACATCGAATACAATCATCCAGAGTCCCTTGCCATCCTGCCACTCCTCAACGACTTCACTCTACTTTGAGCTGCCCCATCCGAACCAGCCACGTGTCTTTTTCTCAGCCTCGCGTGCTCGGCGCACAACCTCTTCCTTGCCCTCCTCGATCTTTTGCCCCGAGCGATCGCGGACGTCACCGATCTTTTGTTCCGCAGCGTTCTTGAGCTCACCGTACTTGGCCTGTGTATCGTGGGCACTTTGCCGTGCCCGCTCTGTTATATCAGTGCCGACCTCCGTAGCACGTGTCTATATCCGTCCGTCATTAGTCGTTGTTCCCGATGATGACACACGTGGTGGTTCATCTTACCTTGGCCTGATCATAATCTCCCTTGACCTTTTTTTCTGCACTTTCCAACTTGCCCCTGGTGGATTCCCCAACGTCCCTCACCTTCTTCTCTGCTTCGTCTTCCTTGCGTCTCGCAGTTTCGCGATCAACGCCGGGCTGTCCGCGGGTGTAGTAATAGTACAATCCTCCGAGGGCACCAAGTGCAGAGAGGATAATGATGGTGTTGCTGCCCTCCGAACGATGCTGACCATCTGGTGTCGTTGCCAGCCTTCTGGAAGCCTGCCATCGCGCGGGTCAGAGACTTGGCTCAGGACGGGGAGAAATGCTTACAATTGGCTTGCGGAAGGCTGAAAGGTATACTGTGGGGCGCGCGGAACGAAGTGCGAGTGGGCGGTACATGGTTAAGATGTCCTGCATGAGGCAGAGGCGTTTATGTACCCTCCTAACGATCAATGACGTCAATTTTAGTCACGTGTAATGCAAGTGTAATGCGTGGGAAATATAGACATTGACAACTGCGGCGGTCGCGCGCGTTGGTTCTGCCATGGCGAGCGCTGCTGTATGTTCGTCTCTTTCTTTCCTTCCACCGCGTCTGACGTTCTGCTCAGCTTCGTCAGTTTACGTTCTTCGACATCGACCCGGTCAAGGACATCCACGACCCATCATCCTCGCCAGACTTGTTCAGGGTACAGTTTCGCATTGACTTGTGATGCACTCATATTGATCCCCGACCCTTAGAATGCCCTCGAAATATCGGCTGTGACATCTTCTTCTCGTGGCTTGGTCGTCGCGGACATCCATGGAAGCGTCCATCTTCTTAATCAAGCCTTTGTTTCTGTCGCGAGCTGGATCGCGCATGTCAGCGGAAGGGTCACTCACATGGTGGAGGAAATGGGGATTCTGATTTCTATTGGAGTGTGTGTTCATGTCATTCAGCATACGTTCCAGTCTGACTCGCTGCCTCGCCCAGGACGAGGATAACGTACGCTCGTCCGTTTTGAAAATATGGGATATCGGAAAGATAGACAAGAGGACGGGTGGACCTGTCCTCCTCCGCACTGCTAAAGTACAACCAACCGGCAAAAACCACCCTGTATGCTCTTTGTGTTGCATATCCCGCGTAGGCTCACTGTATCCTAGGTCACTACATTAGCAGTAACGCCCACCCTTTCGTTCCTTTCCATCGGCCTCGCAGATGGCACAGTTCTTCTGTATCGACATCTCGACCAATCCCTGTCATCTTCATCCTCATCTGCCTCCATCCCCAAACCTCGCATTATCCACGAAATTGCGACCGAGCCAGTTACGTTTTTGGCCTTTACCACTGCACCACCATCGGTCTCGATGGACCCATTCTCATCGCCTTCTGTCCCGTATCCATCTAACCCTACCTCTTCTCCGATAGCAAATTCCCCTCCAACGCTGGCGCTTGTCATCGTTACCACCTCTTCTACTTATGTTTATCCGATCCTGCCCAAGGTTTCTAGCCCTACAGCTGTTCTTGTTGACGAAATCGGCGCAGGACTACGTTGTGCTTGTGTCGATTGGAAAGCCCGTTGGGTTGTTCTGGGAAGAGAAGAGGCAGTAGTCGGTGTGGGCAGCGGTGGCAGGCTGGGTGTGGTTAGCTACGAAGGTCAGTGCGGACCCATCTCTCGTGCATATACTCGGATCTGATTGTCACGCCAAGGGCGCAAGTCTTCTTTGCACACCCATCTGAATTACGTGGTCGCGGTCCTCCCCACGTCGACGCCTGCCTCCGCGACGCTTCCCTTGAGCGCTACAGCAAAGGCTCCTGGCCCACGGCAACGGAAGATGACTTCCGATACGTCTTCGCTGTCAAATGTGGCTTCGTCAAATTCTGCGAACGGGGCCCCTGACCCAGATGCCGCGCGCGTCGTCCTCATTGACATGGAGAACAAGATGGTTGCATATGTCGGGGTGTTCGAACGAGGTGTCCGAGACGTCGTGTCCGCTTGGGGGTCTGTTTACATTCTGAGTAACGATGGAACGGTCCGTGTCTTTTCAACCGCATATAGTCCTCACCTTGACTGAACGATACATGCAGGTGACGCGTTTGGCCGAGAAGCCGACCAGCACCAAGCTCGCGCTGCTGTACGAGAAACACCTTTATACCCTCGCACTATCGTTTGCGCATACACAGCACCTGGACACGACAGACGTACATCGGCATCACGGCGATTATCTGTACGAAAAAGGCGACTACGAAGGCGCGATGAAGGAGTATTTACAGACGATCGGTGCCGTCCAGGGCAGTTATGTTGTGCGAAAGGTATTATCGTGCCCTCATCTCTTTGCTCCCTCACTAAGTCAGCCGCATATATTGGCTTCTAACCACAGTTCCTCACGGCCAATCTAACCCCGCTGTTGATGCTCTACCTGCAAGAACTGCATGCACACGGACTGGCGAATGCAGAACATACGACCCTCCTCCTCAACACGTACGCCAAGGTGGGTGACGTCGCCAAAGTGGATGCATTTGTTCGCAGCGAGGGAAGGATCGTCGGAACCGCCACGTTCGATGGTAAAGCCGTCCCTGGTG
>JBBPPZ010000561.1:0-15306 GCA_038092255.1 Leccinum aurantiacum
GTATATAAGGGCCTAAGCCTGACCCTTGAATATCAGGTCGCTTTCACACTCTTACAGTGATTGAAACCTCTTGTCTTAGCTCACACTTCGACTCAATATTCCTAGTAAGTTTCTCTACTAGAGCTCCCCTCACTCCCTACTTCGAGATCCCTCGGTCTGTGCAGAGAAGCTCCCACATAGGACTTCTTTAGGTTATTCGCCCTGCCTTGACTACTAGTCGAGTCCGTCGTTGTGCACTCTTGATGCCTCGACCAGTCACGCGCACTGAGCTCGAAAGTGTCAAGCTTCGTCTCCGCCTCTTGGAACTTGGCTCTTCCCGTCGTGCTCGAAGCAGTACTGATGAGTCCATTTCCTCTAGAGCACCTGCACCTCGCAGTACTCGAAGAGAGCTCTACATTCCACCTGGTAGGCGTCAACTCTCTGGTTTTCGCCCCACATCTCGTTCCTACATCGATACACCTGCTTCCTCTCGTAATCCCTCATTCGCAAACCCCTCTCGGTTTCCTCCCTATTCCTCGCCCTATAACCCTAGGGCCAGACCTGTTAGACATACAGGAAACGTTTCTCCAGTCATACCCTGGACTACTAGGCTACTCGGACGACCTTCTAATACCTATCGTGGTGTTGTCGACGACGACCTCTTCCTTCATTGCCCCAGGTGTAACACTCCTGGGAGATCTTCGCAACGCTGCACTCGTTGTAGCTACATTTTCCCGACCTTCCTCTACTGTGATCACGTGTTCAGTAGAGAAGCTCGAGCAATCTACAGAAGATCTACTAGTCACTCGTCAAACTCTCCTCACCCTAGGCCTAACACCCCTAGGCCACCACAGAGAGTCAGTCACGCTTCTCGAAGCATCTTAAATCATCCAACAGTAGCAGAATGTATTCCAGTAGTCGAAACAGAGACTATAGCAGAGGCTATTCTATCTCCAACCTCTTCTCTCGTCCTTTCTCAGCCTCTTCTTACGGAAGCTGAAGTCAAAGAAGCAGAAGAGAGTCTACTCCCTCCTGCTCCAGATCTAACCCAGATCTTCGACGATCTCATCAGTCTCGCCAGTTCCTCACACCCTGGCTCAGTCCTTCCTCCTCCAAGAACCCATTCATCCGCAGCCACTTCAGGCTCCGATCCCCCTTTGCGATCTGCCTCTCCAGCAGTTCCTTTACCAATTCCACCTCCTTCCTCGCCGTCCAACATCATTGTGCTTTCTCCTCGACTCTCAGGATCCTCTCAGGATGCCAATTCTCGAACTTCCGTACACTTTGGGAGAGATGATTCCATCCCCTTATCGCCACATCTCTTACCTCAAACAAGCCAGGCAGGTCGTACACTTCGAAGGACCAGACAATGAGTCCGACGATCCAAACCAACTGGCCATGGTAACAGCAGTAGAGCATCATCCTAATAACCTTGCGAATCCCCAGCTCTGGCCCCTAAACTACCTTCCTGTGGCCTGGAGCCACAAGCTACCCCTTTGGCGGCCAGATTCTGATAACATTCATGACTTCGAAAGAGTCACTTTCCCGGTTCGCTTCATGGAACCGGAGCTTCGCGCTCTCACTTGGGATTCTCCAGCTTGGTTACCAAATATTCTCTACACCCATTCTTTTCGAGACGAATCACTTTTCTCCCTTACGACATCCATCGGTTGGGCACCCCCTGTCCAATCGAACGACGATCCACATCTTCGAGAGTCTCTTATCCACTGGCATGGATATGAGGTGTTGCACATCACACATTTCCCTAGCGCTGACCTACCGTGACAGTGCCAGGAGCTTCGGCGTGTAATCTTGCACCCAAATTTTACGATTCCATACAACGGGATCGACTGGACAGGTAGAGAGATTCCTACTATTCAGGAATGGAACAAGGAATTCGATTGGCAGATGCGGATGAGGTATTATCGAGAGAACCCTCTTTTCCTTGTTCAAAAAGCGCTCCTTGCTAATCCAGCCACTTGTGACTGGATGTTAGATAGCTTACGACGCATTTCTAGGAAAGACAGTCATTCTCACTTAGAGCTCGCTAATACCTTGGATGATAATGTCTTCTTCTTCGACAGAACAGGATTGGCTACGGATCAGGGAAGGTTTGACACCGACCCAAAAGAGGTGGCTCGACGCCTACTTCACAAGCGTCGAGAATGCCATGCTCTCGCCAATCTGGCCCTTAGAGCCAATGGCAGGCCTTTACGTCTTTGAAAGAAGGCAAAGGCTAGAGCAGCACCGATATAGCTATCCTGATTTCTGGTACAACATTTCTTCTTCGCTACACCTGTACCTTGGACTTAGAGTTCACCCTTACACTTCTTGTGCTACCTGGTACTATCCTGCACCTAGATTCGCAGATGGCTCCAGAGACGATACTTTCCCTTGAATCAGAAATCCCCACTACATGCCTATCCTTGATTACAATAATTTCCTGGATCTTTGTGAACCAGAGCCGAATACATCTTTGTATCAATTCGTACCATATCCTCCTACTAGACAGGAGATCAAGGATGATAGGACAGAAAATTGGGAACTGATACGAGAAGAAATGGATGCTTTCCGTGCCCACAGAAGAGCACAGTGGAGACAAAGGAGATATGTTCGCTGGCGCGAATGTACACAAGCATACAGAGACCATCTTCGATGGTTAGAACAAGAAGTTAAAGAAGAACAAGACCTTGGAGAAGAAGAAGAAGAACCATTACCTATCATTGATAGAGACGAGGACGATATACCCTTCAGGGTTAGAGAACCAAGACCCCTTCTTGGACAAGCACCCTGGAGAGCTTGGACAGATCCTAGAGACTTGGAAGAGCTTAGAGAGGAACCACATGAGGGTACCGTCGATTCTGACGAAGAACGACGAGCTGATTTGGACTTCATGTCTAATCAGTCAGAGGAAGTATGGGATCATGTGGCGGCATTCGAGCATGAAGACCTCACTCACTTCTTCATCTAGTGTTGCCGGAGCTCCGGCTTCTTATTGGCTCCGAGCTATAGCCGAGCAACGGCTCGAGCCAAGTTCGCGCGAGCTAAGCGGCGGGAAAAGCCGTGCACAGCCTCGGCTCGCTTAGCTCAAGCTGTGCCTCTCAAAGCCAGCTCGAGCTACAAAAAATACTCTCTGCCAGGACCAACATACTCAAGCTCTCGAAAGCAGTCGCTCTGATCACGCTATTGGACACCCCAATAAACCGACAGCGTGTCCGTGTCGCCCCGAAAAATGCTGTCGCAGTACAACTGGACTGTCGGACAACCGTAAGTCCATCATTTTCCTCAGATCGTACCCATTCCATGCGCTCATTGCCCAGGGATCGTTCTCTGAAACGACTAGCTAGTTCTACGTCGTACCTTCCACACGATGGTCTCTTGTTCCATTGGTAAGCCCTTCTACCATATGTCTGGACTTTCAGTACTTTGATACTATTGTTTCAGTAGCGTCTGACATAATCACTCTGCCCCGGGGGTTTCTGGTTGTGGAGGACTATTCTTGCCCGCCACCTAACATTTACTATCTCCTCGCCACTCATCCTTTGTACATCACCTCTTAAACTACTTCTACTGTGCGATGTCTGCTGTTGGACTCTTAAACAGGACTTTGTATATCTTGACAATGCCTTCAATGGTGTGTCGCAGTCCTCCTACACCCAGTGAGACAAGCCAAGGCTCTCACTGGCCAACATCCAGAAGTACTAGCATTTCGTCACAAGCATCTAGCACTGAACTCATCTCTTTAACAGACGACACACCCGAGAAAGCCACGAGGCGCTCACATAACGTCAATTGTAGCGAGGACACTGCTCTTGCTGCACGCGAACCATCCTCCGCCGTCTCCAACCGTTGCCTTCAAATCATCGCAGCTCTTCAAACTCCAATCCACGACACATTGGTAAGTACCGTATCTAATATGTTATTCCAATTTTATTCAACCCACCAGACCTTCGACGACGTGGGACCGGCAGAGTACAACTCAATCGTACAAGTAGTATCCGAGCAAAAAGACAGGATTAGTGCAAAGTGAGTGGTATAATTTGGTCCACCTTGATAATAAACTAACGTATCCAGACTAACCTACTACGCTAACTCTCGTCGACTCGTCGCAATGCCACCCCCCTACGCCATCCATGAAGCGCCGTTCAAATACTTCTCCAAGTGCGTCGATCGACTGCTCGGCAACCTCTCGCTCGACCCCGGTAGCGACGTCACCTGGGCGTTCTCATTCAACGGGTCCCTCGACAACGTCAGCAACGGATCCACCGTTCCCGATTTCCGCCTCGACCTCGAAACCCCTCGCATGCCTCACCCTGTCTGGGTGGGCGAGAGCGGGTTTAGCTCTAGCTTTCCAGACATGAAGCGCAAGCTCAAACTAGCCGCGACAATTACCCCGGACATCGACATCTCCATCATCGTCAACATCAGTGAATCAAAATTCACTCCTCCATCCGCACAACACCCCCTGCTGTCCGCTCCCCCTCTCCCTCGTTCCGCCTTTCAAACACCAGACGGCGCCACTTTAGAAGACCCCGTCGTCGTTGGAGGCGTAGTTTGGCTCAAGCTGAAGAAGATCTTGTTCTACGTAGCAATTCGAGGACCCGGTGGTGAATTCGACTTTGATATAGGGCCGTTATCCGCAGAAGGAGTAAGTTCTGCGTTGTTTCTATTCGAGTGATGTTCATTGACGCGTCCTATACTAGTCATTATTCCCGCTCCTTCAAATGGACGACGTCGACAGAGTTCTTGCCATGGCGAGCAAGCGGCTCATCGCTCAAGTCGCTGACATGCTCGAGGCAAGCGGCGCCGACCCCGTCGAAGTCGCTCGCCTACGCGAAGAATCCTTGAACGCTGTGACCTTCCCCGTCAATTGGGATCACATGCTCAATTCTTTCCACCGCTCCTTGTATCCGACTGCGCATCAGCGTTACTGCTGGTGGATGCGCGAGCTGACCGAGCCTCTAAACTAGTTACCGCCTACTGTAGTATACTTACCTCGAATCTGGTCCTCGATCATATGTACCTATGTAATGTTTGTGTAAGATTATTTATTACATGCGACCGCCGACAATGAGTTCACCGAAACGGTTGTGAAACCATTCTGGCGAAACTGTTGCGACGGCGTATCGCCCCCGGATTGCTACTCGTTTCCAGCCTCATGTCTGCTCGAGCCGACTCGAGTCACCGTCTGACAGCCAAAGGACCCCGTGTTCCGACTTTCACCGAGTGGTGTGTCACGCCGCAGCTTCGCTTGTCGTTACATTAATTAAATTGACCTCGAGCTCGGTGAGTCTGAATCATGTTCCGCCGGATTGGTTTCCATCAATTCGACAGCCTCGTGGACTGCTCGTGCTGACCGAGTCATCTTCAGCCAATGGACCCTGCCGTGTTCCGACTTGCACCGAGTGGTGTGTCACGCCGCACGCCGCTTGTTGCACTCGGCCTCTCAAATTTGAGTGAAGATCGGATGCTGACTGGTATTCTTTTTGATTAATTCACAGTCTCGTGCTTACTCGTTGAAGTCACATCTTCAGATAGCCGTGGACCCTGCCGCGTTCCGACTTGCACCGAGTGGTGTGTCACGCCGGTTGGCAACACTGGGTGCTGCTCGACCGTCAAGGTGATTCGACTGGAATTCGAGTGCAAAAGGAAATTGAGGGTCGTCCGAGTTTGTGCAGGCTCATTAATTGATTGAGGTTGTACGTCCCATGGCTGCGCAGTGCGGCGCGTTGACGTCAAACGGTTCGTTGTTCGTTACTACGTTTCGCTACAAAAGGCTGCTGACTTGGCTCCGAGCTCCAAGCTGGCTCTCGTTTTCAAGTTTACCGAGTCCCGACAATGCCTTCATCTTCCTCCCCCACCAGAGCTCGTCGCCAAGGTTCTCAGCGCCCGTCCAGTCGGGTGCGCTCAGGATCAGAATCTAATGGACACACTCAGACTCGTCCTACGTCGCGCAGTTCAAGGTCGTCCAACGCTTCCGGCACCATTGCTCCCAGTCCCCAGCAACGCATGGAGTCCCTAGAAGAAGAGATCGTGATTGACGAGGATGACTTCTCTGATTCTGACAAGGAAGCCCCACCTCGCGCTCGGACACGTCGTAACGTTGAAGACGGCAACGATGGTACACATCTGAACCCGGCAACTGATCCTCTCTACCGCCTGGAGGAACAGGAGAAGGTCCCGACTACGGCGGATATACGCCACTTCTTTGAGAGGACCGCGGATGGGACGGTATGTAGACCTTGCAGGTAAGTTTTTCTCCTTCCTTTCAATGATTTGGCAACTAAATACGACGTCTTTATGATAGAGACACCCACGATAAAGACCCTGTCGGCTGGGCGCAGATGTACACCAGCAAGCGTGACCGTACGTTCCGGTACTCTCGCAACACCGGAACATCTGCCCTCCGCGGTCACGTCGATCGTCTCCACCTTTTGGAGTATGTTAGCCTCGCAGACGAAAACGGCTGGCCTATCTTTCTGGAAAGTATCAAGAGTACAATGGCTCGTGGCTACACTCTCAGCGAGCTTCGGGACTCATTGGCAAAGGGGGGAACTCTCGCGTCTCTTCCTTCGCGTGAATCGGAACTTACCTCACTCTCGGAAAATGCAATTCCAAACAAGCGTGCATCGGTTCCTCAGTTCTCGTTGGAGGAGTTGCACAAACAACTCGTTTCTTTCATCGTCACCGAAGATCAGGTACGTTCCTAGCGAGACCTTCAAGTTAGTGCTAATCACTTGTACAGTCCCTCAATGTCGTCGAGGGTCCGGAATTCCGTAGACTACTCCTCCTTCTGCGCGAGGATCTCATTGACGCCCAGATCCCTCACCGAACAAAGATTCGTGAACACGTCTTTAAGGAGTGGCAAAGGTACTTCAAGGTTTTACAAAGCGACATGGTGGTATGTGTTATCACGAATACACGTACTGTAAACTTATATTTCACAGGCTGCTCTTGGGCGCATCTCGCTCACCGCCGACATATGGTCTAACAAGAATCGACGAGCATTTCTGGCGGTCACCGCCCACTGGATTGCCGAAGAATCGGGGACAGGATCTCTCAAGTTGAGGTCCGCTCTATTAGCGTTCCATCGTGTCTGCGGGAATCACACCGGAAAGTCGCTCACAAAGAGCATCCTCTATCTCTTGGATCGGGCTAAGATCACAGCGAAGGTAACCACTAATTCAAACTATATTCCATTGCCGACTAAACATTCTACTCCCCTTAGGTCGGTCATTTTACGATGGATAATGCAAGTAACAACAAGTCTTGTCTCCAAGAACTTGAAATCTTGCTCCGCGCTCGTGAAATCGAATTCGACGCATCCGATCGCCTCGTTGCCTGTTTCCCGCACGTGATACACATCTGTGTAACCCACGTAGTCAAAAGCTTCACTGGGGCTGATCTCACTGCCATCGCCCGGGCATGGGGCTCGACTTTCTCCGACCAGGAAGAGCGCAAAACCTATGTGGCAGCCGTCAAATCAAACCCCATCGGGATGTGCCGGGACGCTGTCCGTGCCATTCGTGCATCCGGTATGCGCCGCGATGAGTTCACGGATACGATCAAGACCGGTAACACGAAGAACTGGTACAAGGACCCCATCGGCAATGTGGTAAAGGTTCCCGAGTTGGAACTCTTGCGAGACGTGTCAACGCGATGGGACTCGATGTTCACGATGATCAATCGCCTCAGGGCTTTGCGTCCGGTAAGTAACATCGACGCTAATCACTCGTCGATTGACTAACTGTCTTTAGGCTGTCGACTATTTCCTCGCGTCGCCCAATCAGAAAGAGCTAGCCGAATACGCATTGTCTGAATCACAATGGCAGGTTCTCGAAGATTTTGAACGAATCCTTCAAGTGAGTTCTATCTCGTATGAATGTACCGTTCCCGAGTCCCGCTAATAAATGGACACGAACAGGTCCCACACAAAGTCCAGCAACGTATGTCCAGCGAGACTCTTCCGCGTCTGGGGAACTCAGTCCCATCTTTCGAACTATTCATGTCCGCCTGGGAGATGCTGCAAACGAAACACCCTCGCCTCAAGCCATGGATAGCAGTCGGGCTCGAATGGGCCACTCAATACTACAAACGTATGGATAATACCCGAGCGTATGTAATTGCCATGTGTGAGTGCTCGCCACTCCTCCTTTGAGTTAAAACCATCTGACTCGCCACAGTCGTTGATCCTGGCATACGTATGTCATGGATCAAACACTGTTGGGATGAGCCATACGTTGCGTCGGCGGAGGAGATGATCTTGAAACTGGTGAGCAGTCGATCGGAGCCACGATATACGGTGTACTGATAGTCTGATGCTTCGGACTAGATGAGTGAATATCGAGAGAAAGCCCCACCGTCTACCACCACCAAACAGAAGATCAACGCAGTTCACACCATCGACTCCCTTGCAGCCCAATTTGGCCTCACAGACATGGCCATTCGACGATCTCACTCGCAGAGCACGATGACGACGGATAACGAATATAGATCGTATATTAGTGGGGATCTCTGGGATGAGGACTCAGACCCGTTGCGTTTCTGGGAGGTAAGCACGATTGTCCGATCTTTCTCCATCAGACGATCATTGATCTTCATTTGTATTCGTGGCAATGCAGAGCAAACGACAAAGTTACCCTACCATATTCGCAATCGCCATGGACTACTTGCCGATCCAGGCCTCGGCTGTACCCTGCGAACGCGTTTTTTCCTCAAGTGCGGAGACCGATACGGCGAAACGCAACCGAACCTCACCTATCCTGTTTGAGGCTCTGCAAATGTTAAAGTATGACTTTAGGAAACGTCGGCTGACATTCGCTCAAGGAACGAACCTGAACCAGCGCATTCTTCTGGAGGATGAACCGGATGAACCAGGGCTCGACGCTGGCCGCCTAGGTCCGCATGAGCAGGCGATAGACGACGTTATCAACACTGCCGGGCAAGAGGAAGGGGATCATTTGCAGGTCGACGTTGAACTGTTTTATCTCGATTGACACGGCGTACGTAGTTCAAACATCTATGACAAGTACTTAAGTAGTTCCTTTACTCCTTTACGTTCCACTACCAATGGGATATGTTGTCTGATTCGAAGGCGGAGTGAAGATTGCATGACATCAGTAAAATTGTTTGATTACGAGATTCAATTATATACCTATATCTATTCTATCGATGACGGCGTGGCCAGCGAAAGATCAGCGGGAATATATACCTATACGAAAAAACTCCATCAGAGTTCGAGTGCTGTAGTTTCGATAGTTTCCAGCGTCCTCGTCGACACGCTGGCCATCGATATCATACGGCAGTCACGATATTTACTTGACCACGTCATTTTGAATATATCGTGCGATGAGCAATATATACCATTCACCCCAAATGTATTGTGCGACAAGCAATTTATTGTTCATAAACTAATACATACTACTACCACGGTATCACTTCGAGTCCGGATGGTAATCGTACTGTGAAAGCATAGTCCGTTATCTATGAAAAAGGGTACCTGAAAACGATCCAGCAATGCGAAAACGAATAACTTGAACAAGTGTGATTGAGTTGGACAACGGCGCAGAATTTCCGTTGGGAGAAACGACAGGATGAATGAGTTGGACGACCGTGACTGCGATGGAGAGAAATGGCGAAACAGGATTGAATTGGACGACTGCAATGAAGCTTTGAATTGTGAGCAACAATACATATCATATAGTAGATGGACGAGGGCATACATAATTAGTTTTTGCAGCGAGTGGACCTCCTAGTTGTCTTGCTGGCAACGGAGGTTCTGGATTTCTTGCGCTTCTTACTGGCATTGTGCTGTTCGATGAGCGTGAGGCTCTGTTGATGTCACGGTCTTGGACTCTTGGTGCGAACGCTAGTATATACTGCTGACCCATCACTGCGAGCTCATTCGCGTCTTTTCTCCAAGTCCCAACGGGAACCCGACGTCGAGGACGTGGTGCTCAAAGCCACACAAGATTGGGCAGATATGAGATGTCAATGAAACACGTGCGCGACGGAGTAGCACGACTCACCGATGTCATACTCATGCCGGTACGTCCTGCCTCGTCGCGACTAGCATACACGGTGGGGTTGTGACTGGGGGAGAGAGGAGAGAGGGAGTGGATAAACGAGCAAACGACAAAGTTCCTGCATGTGAAATTCCCAAATTCTCACGCACTGACCATACTACAGTAGTACTCAGGTGCCATTCTCTCCGTTTAGCACGACATTCACCCTTGCTCATCGCATCCACACGGACATGCAGGGACACGTCCACCTTCGCCCTCTCTTCATTTAAGGTTTGCCACTCAAACGACACTTCTGTCATTTGCAAGTTCACCTTCGTTTGTTTCAGACATCGGACTTCGTACACTAGAGCAGCAAAAGCTCTTGATTGCCAGGAAATATCGAGTCGAATTTTCCGTGGGAGATGCATCACGGATGACGAAGAAAGAATTATGCCTCATGGAATGAGAATTTGTTTTTGTGGGTACATTTTCGCCGTTCCACGGCAGGGAACTGAATAGCCTGAGTGTCAGTGATGGCGAGGAATGTTCCACCATCATCGTGAAGGTTTATCAAAAGCTTATTATGCGAAAGGACATATTGGTCGGTAAAGTTTTCGCTGGTACTATCGGTAGCGTGTTGGAAAATCTCAAGGATGGCGGTATGAACTCATTTGGTGTCATGACTTCTGCTGATGCGATCTCTCTGATCAAAGTACTCGAGGAGCCTCTTCCCAACCTGAATTGTTCCGGTCATTCTGGATTTACGATCAAATTCACTGTATCCTCCGACAAGCATGGGACGTGAACGCGGATGAACGTCAAGCTGCAGACGCAGTCACCAGGGCGACCGAAGCGGTTGAAGCACTCGTTCTCATGCTCGCAGTTGTCGGGGCGCTGAGCACGGCGGTTGTCATTGGCCCAAGGGTTGCAATCGGGTTGACGACGTCCGATCAGATGTTTGGCGTTCTGTTGCAAAGGATGGACCTGTTCGATAAGATCGTGGCTAGTATTGCACAGGTACTTGTTGTTCACCGTCCTGACTGCCGCTGGCCTGAATGTGCCACAGCTTCATCCCTATACGTCGCTTGCTTGGTCCGTATTATCCGCTGCAAACAAGGTATGTCTCTTCATCGATTATTTTGTTATCGCTAATCCCTGATGATATTCCTCACAGGTGCTCGTGAACCAGAGAGACCGCGACGGTCAGATCTTTCGCCTGGCAGGCATGATGAGCGACGTCTTCAGCTTCGTCAACGATGCCGGACCCTTGAAGGCGATCAAGACGATCACGCTTCTGATACAGCAAGTGACGGAGTGTGGTTACTTCATCACCGAATATGTCAAGCAGAAGAATTTTTGTCAGTCGTCGTCTAATTTATGATCCCTACCCCTCACCTCCGTGTTTAGGAATTCGAACGGCGAAATACACTTTCTCCGATATCGATGCTAGGATTACGGATTACGAGAACAAGTTGCGAGAACTCAAGACGGCGTTCTTGGAGGAGAGAGTGTCAGTGCAAACGGGTGTCACTGTCGTTCGCATGATGAATATAGTTGAACATGCTGGTAGGTCTCATTCTTCGGACCGCAGGTGGATGCTCACGAACTTAAACAGCTGAATCGATTGACTTGAATGACATGCCAAACGCTTTCGGGGCTAGATATGTGGAAGAGAAGGGATGCTTGTCTGGGACGCGCGAGTCCTTCCTCCGCAAGATATGCGACGTTCTCAATAATCCTGATGAGAATGCGCCGCGAGTTTGCTTACTCAGTGGCGTGGCTGGCTCGGGCAAGTCTGCAGTGGCTCACTCCATTGCCCGACGGTACGATGAGCAACAGCGACTAGGCTCGTCATATTGCTTTTCAAGCACAGACGCTGCGAGGCGGAATCCGCAAAATCTGTTCAGTACTATCGCACGCGACCTATCTGATCAGTACAAATCCGCCCTTTGGGACATCGTGAAGGATAATCGAGCACTACGGACGTCGCCGTCGCCGTTTGAGCAAATGAAACCGCTCATTATCGAACCTAGCCGACATCTCCACCCTATTGGACCATTGATCATTGTCATCGACGCCCTCGACGAAAGCGGTGATCGAGATGGTCGTGAACAGATTCTACGAACTATCTCTCAACACATCTCCGACAACTCCCTTCTTACCAACCTTCGCTTTCTCATTACCACTCGACCCGAAAGCGATATCCCCTCCGCATTCCCATCTGCCCCACATCTAGTTCGCAAACACATGGGAGATATCTTAGATAAGGACGTCGACGAGGACATCGAGAAGTTTATCCAGCATTCACTTCACCAATACACTGAACTTGAAACTTCTTGACCCCACCAAGAGTGGTGTCGATGGCCTCCTCCGTCGCCTCTAAGTATATTCCTCGTCCCTTCGGGACCCTGCCTTGTTTACGGCGTGCGACCGCCACTCGCCCTCGATCTTGTCTCCAGATCGTGCGACGATCGTCCTGGTTCCAGACCGCCCCCACGCTGTTTCTTCGCCCTCGCCCATGCTGCCCTCGCCACTTTCGATGAAGAAATCGAGTATGGGGAGACTCTGAGTCGGAGGCGTCTCTAGCTGTAGTAAGTAGTATTTTATTGAGCCGGCCTATAGCGCCTACGTTTGCCACGGTTCATAAGAAAACACATTGGTTGGTGAATCAAATATATTCGGCCATCGACATACATAAGATTGCAGTATATATTAACGGTGGGGACATTGACGATCGCGACATAGCGTATTCCTGTACCCTTTAGGGTTCCAGGTTTAGCGGCCGTTTTCCTGGAGACGCTCTTATACTATATATGGTAGTTGTGGCGTGTGACTTTTCTTCCGTGTGACCTGGTCATCAGAACCGCCTCCTCTCAAACTACAAATATCCTCATTCGTTGTCGAACATCTTGACTATCATGCTCGAAAGTAATGGTGTGTCGCGCCACGTTTCTTTCACTCTTTGTCTCTAACATTCATCTTGTGTGTCGGATTCAGATCCCCCGCCGGCGGATGGGAGTGAAGGTGTACGCTGGATCGAGATCGCGGACGTTCCGACTACGGACTCTCGTGTGTCGTTCCTCACGCTCAGACGTGATTTCGATTATGTGGGAATTTGTTCCCAGTTGACACAGAATCCTATGTTCCATTACTTCGTGTGGCAGGTATGAAACGCCATGGCAGAACTTCCCGCCGTCGACCGTATTGGATATGCACTCAATCTTGCCGAAATCACCCCTTTCGACATCGCGGCAGTATGTATCCCTCCGTGTTTCAGTCATGTCGTCACTGAAGATGGTCTACAAGGTTGAAGACTATATAATTTACCGGAGACGTCTCCTCAAAATCGACTTCAGCAATGTTCGGAACGTTGAGATTGGTGAGGAATCCTCATTGTTTGCATCGTTTGCTTACCGAGTTCAATGCACTCAGGTGGCGTGACATACAGCGTTCCTGTCGCTGTTGCTATCACGCTTGACAATTCAGTCTGGAGCGAGTACCTCTCGTTCCCAAATGGAAAAGATGCTGCAAGCCTGTTCAGCGTCGATGCCTCGTACCCTCTCCGTTACTTCGCTGTCTCGGGAACCACTTCAGGGACTTACGCAGCCCGGAAGTCATTCCTTTCCACCCAACAGTATTCATTCTTCACCTACTGCGAGGGAGCTTAAAGCGCTCGACTCCGGGACTATGGCGAATCACTTAACGAGCACTCGCTCGTCGACCCACTCAGTAAACTTCCCAAACCATTCAATTCGTCTAATACGGATTTGGTAGAAAAATACAAGAGTTTTTTCCGTGATCATGGATCACACATCGTCATCAATGTGAACTACGGAGCTCGATACCCCCTGGTAAGGTCTACGCACCTTGAATATCATGCTGCTGACACGGTTTCCAAAGAAAGTCTGGGCTTCAAACGAGTCTGCAAATGTCAACAGCATGTTCAACACCGACGTGAAAGCCAAATTCAACGGCATTCCTTCTGGTGGAGATTTCGACGCTTCTGTCAAAAACCAGGACCAGTACAAGCGCTTCTCCGAGTACTTTCAATATTTGGGCTATCTCAGGCGGAGGTGACCGTTCGAAGCTCGCCAATACCGATGCGACCTATAGTGACTACACTAAATGGATCGCGTCTATCAAGGGTAACAATCCCGGTCTTATGAACATCCAGGTCACCGAATTATGGAGCTTGTTGAGGTATGCTGAGAGCGACGTGCTTAAGAGCTATGCAAATCCACTCTACGACGCGTTCATGTGGATCGTCGGCCACCCCGAAGTCTACAAGACAGCTGTTGTTCTGGACATTCAATCGGGTTTGTTGGTTCTATACGCATTCGCAGGGTCACTGATCATGTTCCCAGACTGGGCCGAATTTAATTTGCTTACGCCCAGCGCGGTGATTTTACCAGACCCCGCCTATCCTTATCCCTCTACGAACACGGTCGCCTCAGATACGCGTGTGCAATGGGGTAAGGAGTACAGTCACAAGTACGAGCGCCAGACTTTGAGGTGAGTACGTAACATAATGGCATCTTGCTCTCATTGACCATCACCCAGGTTCTTCGTCATCAACGATGGTTCTCCGATCGACTTCTCTACCTCTCACGGCAGTCGGAGCGCTGGATCAGCGACTGGTAAAGCAATCGTCTCGTTCGCGGGTGTGAGTCAGTCTTGAGTTGGTTCCGTGCACCGTCTCATTCGTTTGATCAGACAAACTACACAAACAGCGTCATTACCGGTGAGACACTCCCATTCATTTTCTACAGTTTGTTTTCTTACTCGTTTGTGTGTTGGAAGATAATGTGCGGAAGCGAGCGTTTTTCGGATTCGTTCCCACGCAACGTGGCTTGCTCATCCTACGTACCGTAACAGCACGCAGTGGTTCTTCAAAGCGCCCGTCAACGGCACTCCGGAGCCCAGCCGTAGGGCCGGGTCCGATAAACTTTTCTACTCTTGGGATGAAGTCCTCCAGAACTACCTTGCCGGGGCTGCGTAAAAGTGCGGTCGAACGATCCTCATGACGTGTCGGAGGTGTGAGTGTAAGCTAGCTAGCTTGGCTGGGCGACGGAGAATGATTGCATCCGTTTCCATTGCGAACTTGAATGTTTTTTTAGGATGATGTGCGTGTATGTACATAACGATCGAAGCCGAATTGTATGCGTTCTTGTCTTGTTCCAATCTATGTACTCCACCCTTCTCTTCCGTTGGCGGAACCTTCATGCGCCTGCAACGAGGTATACATATGGCCTCACGCATCGTCTATATGATGTATGTGTATCGGTTCCGAACGGATCGTAGCCTACTAGCAGATCGTGCCGTG
>JBBPPZ010000562.1:0-15300 GCA_038092255.1 Leccinum aurantiacum
TTGTATCTGACGTGGTACCTGTTACTGACCGCGCACGTAGTCCTTACAAGGCCAACCACAAGTACAAGGGCAAGTGGTATGCGCCCATGATTGACAACCCTGAATACAAGGGCGAATGGGCACCCCGCCAGATCGCCAACCCTGGTTACTTTGAGGACCTGGAGCCAGTCAAGAACCTCGACAAGATTGTGTGTTCTGCCATGGTCTACATGAGGATTTTTGTGCTTACCCTCTGCATTTTAGGGTGGTGTCGGTATTGAACTGTGGACCATGACTGAGGACATTCTGTTTGACAACATTTATGTTGGGCACTCGGTTGAGGATGCGGAGACTCTGCGTGCGGAATCGTGGACTGTCAAGCATGCCCTGGAAGAGGCAGCCAAGGCGACCCCTGATGCTGACGACGACACGGAAATCCCAGACTTTAGTGCTGACCCTGCCGGATTTGTGCGTGCCAAGGTTGGTGTGTTCCTCGACGCGGCACGGGAGGATCCTGTTACTGCCATCACTTCGCACCCTGAGACTGCGGCAGGATTGCTGGGAGTTGTTGTTACGCTGTTCAGCCTGTTGGGAGCATTGTTTAGTTTGGTTGGCGCTGGGCAGAAGCCTATCCCCAAGACAAGCTCGAAGAAGACGGATGCCCCTACACCGGACGACAAGAAGAAGGAGGAGAAGGCGCCGGTTGCCGCTGCAGGTGGCGAGAAAAAGGACGATGGCACTGTGAAGAAGCGCAAGTAGAGGGCTCTTTGGGCACTAAAAGCCCAGCGTTGGTTGGTGTATATGTGGGGCATAGCGATTGGTGCTTGGTGTAATTGGACCGACGCGCCCAGCCACATTGATTGCTGTCAGTTGAGGATTGACGGTACTCTTTATTAAACTTCGATTCGAATGTTGTTGTTTCCGTAGCAACTCGTAATGGTGGTTCTCCCCGGATGGAATGTGTCGGCATATGCCAATCAGACTTGTACTGAACCACGTCGCAGGATGCTTGTCCTGCCTGCTCTGCACACATATCTCTCTCAACTGCTCTCACCACCAACTATACACACTGCGCTGCTGTTGACCCCCGAGGGCGCGTTGGTGTCATATGCCTCTCGGATGAGCGCGGAGAGCTCGTCCATGCATGGATCCCAATACAGTCCTAGCGGTTCGGTCGTTTCTGTGACCGGTGGGCCGCCGCACAGTCCGAGTGGGAGCGTGGCACCGTCGAACGGGTCGTCGAGTGCAAGCACGCCGCAGGGCTCGAAACCGAGCAGCGTCGTGGCGAGCATCGAGACGGGTTCGGGACATGGGCTGCCACCACCCCCGCCGTCGTCAATGTCGTCATCGTCACAGCAGCAGCCGCAACAGCGGACCAAGGACGAGATCCGGATGGCGGCGGGACTCGGCGCAGAAGTGTGGGCCGAGACGCGGGAGGAAGGCGGGGAGGGTATGGTCGAGAGTGAGGTGCGTTTCTTTTTTTTTCTTTCTTTTTTCACGACCGGGAATCAATTTAATTTTCTGATCTATACTACTGCTACAACGACAGCTCGGACGAATACTCGTGGTTGCCGTGGAAGACAGGGAGCCGGATGGGGAGCCGCTGTTGTTGCTCGCGGTGAACGGGACGCTGGAGGCTGACTGGGAGGCGATGCGAGTCAAGGTTGGGTTCCTTTCTTTTCCATCCAATGATGACGACTTACAAGATCGTGTTGTTGTTCCTGCAGGCACGCAAACTTGCACAGCATTTAGCGCCGTCAGTGAATAAGCACCGGGTATTGATGGCTGTAAAAAGTCGGACGCGATCGTAATATATTTTTATACATCCGCGGGAAATAAAAAAATTAGAAAAAAATAAAAATAAAAGACCTTGACCATGACTATTAGTGTGTTGACGAGGCTGCCTCGACTACCCAACCTTGCACGACATGCAAGTGCATTTGCAGCACACGCGTCGGTGCGTCCAACGCCGCTCTCGTCATCGTCGACGGTCGATCCGTATGTCCTCCTCAAAGCCGAGATCGCCAGCGTGCGCTCGTCCCTCCTCAACCTCCTTGGCTCGTCTCACCCGACACTCTCACAAATTACCTCTTACTACTTTCACCATCCCTCCAAACAGCTCCGTCCGCTTCTCGTTCTCCTCTTCTCTCGCGCTACCAACGGGCTTGGCTCGCGTTTCCCCCTCAAGTCATGGTCTGCAGAGCACTCCAGACTCAGTGCAGAGCAGCTCAACGCGCCCCTCTCGCGTCCGGACGTACTCAACGACTTCAACCCTTCCATGCCCGACCATACCGCGTCCTTCAACTCACCCTTTGATATCCGTCCTCCCCCCACCGCCGTCCTTTATCCCTCACCGCCACCATCGCTTTACGCCGACTCCGCCGTCTCATTGCCCCAGCTGGCACATACCCTCCTCCCCACACAACTCCGCCTCGCTCAGATCGTCGAGATGGTACACGTCGCGTCCCTGCTGCACGACGACGTACTCGACAAGTCGGGCCTCCGCCGTGGCGCACCCTCTGCGCCCGCTGCTTTTGGAAACAAGCTCACCGTCCTTGGTGGTGACTTTTTGCTCGGCAGGGCGAGTGCTGCCCTCTCCCGTCTCGGCGACAGCGAGGTCGTCGAGCTCATTGCAAGCGTGATTGCCAACCTGGTCGAAGGCGAGATATTGCAAATGAGGGGGACGCGCGCGAGGACCAACGCCGACGCGTCGCGATCGCCACTATCAGGGGACGTCGACTTGTCGAGCCTGCATGTGCAACCCGCTCACGCCGAGGTACCTTGCTCGGACAGGTGGTGCATCTACCTCCAGAAAACGTATCTCAAAACCGCGTCGCTCATGGCCAAGGGCGCGCGTGCTGCTGTCGTTTTAGGCGGATGCAGAGATGGCGAGGTATGGAAAGAGGCTGCGTATGCTTATGGGCGTAACCTCGGCATCGCATTCCAGGTGGGTTGCATGCCTCTGCGCGTAAAAGTCCTACTCACAGCACGCGTCAGCTCGTCGATGACGTTCTCGATTTCTCATCCTCGGCTGCCCTTGGAAAGCCCGGCTCAGGGGCGGATCTTCGTCTAGGTCTTGCAACCGGTCCGGTGCTATACGCCGCTGAGGAGTATCCCGAGTTGGAGCCCCTGATCGAGCGTGGGTTCAAGCATGATGGGGACGTCGAACGGGTGAGCTAGCGGACATGGCGTCTTCTTTTTATTTATTGCTGACGACCCATCCGCAGGCTCTGTCCTTGATCCATGCGTCGTCTGGGGTCTCTCGGACACGCGATCTCGCACGGGCATATGCCGAAAAAGCGAGGGAGGTACTTGAAGTCCTTCCCCCGAGCGAGGCAAGAGAGGCACTAGAGGCGTTGACGGACGGGGTTGTCAGGCGCGGGTGGTGAGCGTGGCTACGACGTCCCAGCGATGGAGAGACACTGCTCCGGATACCATACGAATGCATTCTCTTGAACCAGATCCGTTACATCGGAACAAATATCATAGAGTCCATACACAGTACTTGGTAAATGCATGTAATGTTTGAACGGTGGCTTGGATGTCCTGGTGGTGGTGAAAGACGTCCGGGTTACAGTCTTGGGATTTTTTTATCAGGATTGTCGGTCTCGTCATGTCCATCATTGGCGAGGTCATGCGGCACAGCAATTTACGGCAATCATGTTTCTCTTTGATATGATCATGCTACGTATGTCATAGTAGTGACGCGGGGCTCTACTCTAGTCTACAAGCTGAGTTAGCACTGACTGTAGCAATGCAGCGACGTGGCAGCCGCACTGGGTGACTGGACTAACTCGAGCCAGAGCAACGAGCGCGATCCCCAGTGGACTTATGAAGACAGGGCGGAACTTTAACTGCAACGTTGGACACGACCACGCTCGCCTGTCAGCTACTCAAGTAAATAAACAAGGGGCGAGCATATTGTCAACGACTTGATCAACTAGCTAGGAGTGAACCAATGTCACCGTGACAGTGGAGTATGACGCAGAGGAGTCTGCACAGCATTGAAATAGTGGTGGTCGGGGTCCGTCGGGTTGAGTGTCGCAAGGGAAGGGACAATATAGCTTACCTCTCAAACTTCGACTTGATGCGACCTTTCACGGCAATTCCACTCCTTTTCGCAGTCATAGTCGCCGCCCACGGCGACCACGACAATGCCGGCGAGAACCCAAACATCGCCGCCGCCGACTACGCCGTCCGTCACGTACGTCCACCGATTCCGGGCGCTCATCACGGTCTCGACCACATCTTCTGACATCTTTGTTCCCATACAGATGGCTTCCGAGCACCACATGTGTGTACACCATATCCGTTTTCTCCCTCTCTCCTTTTTCCCCCGGGAGCAGCGGCACTGAACACGGGGTCCGGCTTTACAGCGATTCGTTCGACCTACAGAGCTTCTTCCAGTTACACGACCTAAACCGGTGAGACCCCGCTCACATATCCTGTCTATTTTTTTTCTGTGCGTGTACGCTGACCTTCGATCCTATCTTTCCGCTCAGAGATGGGGCATGGGACCGTGAAGAGATAGAGGCCATTTATGGCGTTCACCACGTCTATTCCCAAAAGAAATCCAAGGCACGCCCCTTTTGCCTCGTTCCCCGTTCTCGTTCCGCCCACGGGCCTACATCTCACCTGTTTTGTCTTGCACAGGATGAGATTGAACACCAGGAAAAGGCGGATCACGTCGTCGACACCATTCTCAAGCGCATGGACAAGAGCGGAGATGGCAGAGTGACACCCGATGAGTTCGAGGCGGCAGGGCTCAAGGGTCTGCCTTCCTTTGACGATATTGGTGCCGAGGGGCACCATTACGACGTCGAGAGCGGTGCGTCTTTGCTCCAGAATACCTGTTTGGGTTCCCCGTGCGCTCACGAACGAATCCTCGGTGACAGAATTTTTCCTTCACCACGAAGGTGCGTCCCAATGACCGTGTGCAGGCGCGGTGACCCAATTCTTGGACCCAACCCGCCTACCTTGTTTTCGCAGAACAATTCCACTCGACGCCCGAGACACAGACCGACGAGGCATACAACCACCCCGAAGACGTCGAACACTTCTCGCATCACGAACAGATCGAGTTAGTCGAGGCTGAACGCGAGGCCAAGTTCCAAGGCATCTCCGTCGAGGAGGCCTTGCTTGCACACGAAGAACCCGCCGCGACGCCGCCGTCGTCGGCGCCCAAACCCAAGATCACGCGGGGCGCGCCAAAGCAGGATCCTGCGGATAAGTACAAGGACATTGACAAGGAGACGGAGAGCCAGTCCGAATGGGGCACTGGCGATCAGGGATACAAGCAGCCCAAGTCGCCAGCTGAGAAGATGAGGTTCGTGTTACTTTGCTTCTTTGGGCAAGGACCAACGTATGCTCATCGTGTTCTTCGCATCTCGTCTCGCAGGAAGAATCTACCCTACAAGGTGCGAGAATGTACTTTGGCTGAGCGTGGCGCAGATGGACCGCTGACATGTAGGAACGCATGCAGTATAAATTCCGGCGTAACTGGGGCGACTTTTGATAGCTACACTTGCCTGTCACTATCTCGTATACATGTGCTTTTACTATGTCTTTGCGTGAAATCGTATGCATACATGTCTATACCTTCATACTGCATGACTTCCATGGTTCCCAAGGATTGGGGATTTCATTTTCATACAAGCCAATGAGTTATCAAAGTATGGTGTGATTTGCTAAGGTTCCACCGTTCCACAATACCCATGGCATTTTCCTCATCATCAAAAGAGTCTTGGTCATAGTGACATAGCACTGCTGCTCAGTGAAACATCTTGACTTCAACACACTACCATGACAACACATTGTTCTCAGGAAATCTGATGTCCAATCTACACATTTTTTCTACATACATCCAGAAAAAATATACTGATTGAATCATGAAACTTATTGCCATGAAGTATGGATCAAAGCTTGCACAAATTACAAATTTTTGTAGTTTTGAATTCACTGCAAGTGATATTGAAATTTAACAAAAACACAGTTTTTTATATAAAAACTCTGGTGTGTGTCCAAGACATATAGCTACTTGTTCCAATCATTTGAACCTCTCCCACAAGCAATGTTGTTACAGTCCTAGATAACATTTTGAAACCATGATGTGTTGCCTTGTGCTGGAAATACCAGAGGTTACTGACAAGGCTGAATCAGCTGAATCAGCTTCATACTTGAGGCCCTTAGAGGCTGGGAGCCATACATTTGCACCTTTAATGAGGGAGACAAAGTTGCATACTTCAGAGCATCTAGGATTGGATGTGTTTAATCAACATGAGGATGAACAAAGTGCAATCCAACTTGCATATCCTTTGGAGATGTGAACAAGGGCTTGGACTTGGATTCCAACTTGCTCATTGATGGGCTGGTTCACTCTAGCCATCCTTCCACAGCATTCCTTATGGCAGCATTGTGTGAAATTGGATCTGATGATTTGTTTGGGGTGCCACATGTCCCACCAAATGCCACGAGTTCAATGCTGTTTCCAAGCTGCAAAAAAGTCTTTGCAAAAAAGAAATAGATGCAGCTCCCAAAAACTGATGGAGCATGATGTTGGAGCAGACCTTGTGCAAATGGGCCAATCTGCAACTCAAAAGATGCCATGAGTTCAATGCTGTTTCCAAGCTGCAAAAAAGTCTTCGCAAAGAAGAAATAGATGCAGCTCCCAAAAACTGATGGAGCATGATGTTGGAGTAGACCTTGTATGAGCTTTGTAGGTAAAATAAAAGAAGTACAAACATGTCAATATAGGTATTGATGAATCTGAGGTGGCACACTAGCTGAAGCCTGAAAGTGCTCATTAGTGCCACACCATGAGCCCGTAAGTGATTGCCCATTTGCACAAAGAGTGTGCCCTCAACTCCCCCTTAGTATGCAACTGGTGCATGTATGCCAATGCATCCTTGTAGTCAAGTTGTAGATTCCACCAAAAATTTTGGCTTCAAATTTGACTATCCATTCTTTCTTTAGGTTAGTCAGCACCCAGTGAAACCTTCATTGTGCTTCATGCAAAGTAGAATTGAGTGAGTGCCTGGGGAGGAGGAAGGCGTTGGGAGCAAGTCCATCACATGGCAGTGCTAGAATGCAGAGTGACAGTGCCACTGTGACTGAGTGTGATCAGATAATCTCTCTTCCTCTCACCACCAACAGACAATGGATTCTGGTCAACAAACCTTCAACTCTGAGTTTCCTGTCTTTGGATCAGAGCCAACGGGTTTTTGGTTCCCAGAATGGCAAACTTTGCATGGTTGGCAGAACCCTGGTGACATATTGGCTGACACCTTGTCCAAGAGCCTGGAGGTGAGTCATGGTCATGGTCATGGTTATGACGACCATGGCGGTCATGAAAATTTCACGCTGCCAGCATGCACATCCTTGTAGATTCCACCAAAAATTTTGGCTTCAAATTTGACTATCTGTTCTTTCTTTAGGTTGGTCAACACCCAGTGAAGGATTGCTGAGCAGTAAGCAAGCAGTTTATCAAAACTGAGGTCACCATCTGAGTCAGGTATATACTCGCAAAGTGGTGGTTGCTTCCTGGTAGCTTGGTAACACAGTGCATGTAGGAGAATGGTGATAAGGGCAGGGTGGCCAAAGAGCACCCTCATAGATTCGACTGAAGCTGTAGATGATGGTTGATTAGCTACAACAAAATTTGATTCAGTGTTCTGAAACTCACTGATGGCTCATGATCTGTAAATCACCAGTTTTGCAGCACATGTGTTACAATTGGAGTCCACTTGACCACCAGGTCAACATCATGTTCGATTGAAATGAACAAACCATAGTAATAGTGAATGATCGTGCTGGCGATCTGCTTGAAGACAGTGCTCATGTCATTGAGCGTATGTTTGGCCATCTCAATCAACATTTCTTGATTGGTAGTCTTCCATCCATCTGACTTGGAATTGATGGTTAGTTGGCTAAGATCATCAGGCATAAACAATATAATATGCCTATATTGGATGCACTGTGATGCACAGCCATACTATCAACAAGTTGATCGACCAATCAAATCTTGTTGCTGTGCTGGTCCCATAGTGGACTTTTGCTGCAGAAATAGTAGTGTACCAGCTCATTGCACTCCTCTTTCAGTCTAGTTAATTCTACAAGTGATAGGGTGGGTGTTGAGCCAGATGTTGAGCCAGATGTTGAGCCAGATGGGGTGGAAGTCAGGCCAGATGTTGGGCTGGTGGCAAGCAAGGCTGATGTGGTTACAGGCTCTGGGTTAGCCACTGGCATGACCAAGTTACTGTACGGTTATGAGAGCTCTCTAAGAACATTGGGGTATGACAAATATGACTAGTGGGAGATGTATGGCTAAAATATGTTAGTATCGGCCCTGAGATTGAATGGTACAGCACAATATGATGTACATCTGATGGGAGTAGTGGGACATATATGGCTAAAGTTACTATGTTGATACAGGGGATTGAGTGGCTAAAAATATGTACATCATCTAAGCCCCAGATTGACTGAGTAACTTGGCTCGTCTTGTGTCATGTGGTTGAATATGTAATCATTAGCAGAGGTTGGTAGACCAAAATCTACTTGCTGGGGTTGCCACTCTCCATATATCAGGCTGATTGATGTTATACTAATTCCTGCATCGCTACATCAGATCAGTATTCTGATTGGCATATATGCAGTCCATACTGTAGCTTACCAGCTTGAGAATTTCTCATTGTTACTTCTGTGGTCAGATCTCAAATTTAATGAGTTGATATGGTGTGAGTCTGAGGAAACCTTATTCCTAGCTAGGAGTTGCCAGTAACCGCTTGTGCAACACCACAAAAAGTTAATCAACTAATTCTAATGTTTTAATGTTATCTACTCATTGTCTTTGAGAACTTCCAGACAAATGTAAAAAAATGACTCTTTTGCTGAAAGAAAACTTCCTTTTATTCAATATGTAATCATGCTGTACACAATATCTTGAAGCATTTGGGCTTGAGTTGCTTTTGTTTGATGCAAATTGAAGCTAGAACATCATCAAGAAAGTTTTTTTGTTGTTGTTGAAATAAAATCTTTCTCCATTCAAAGTGAATCGTTGCTAAAACATAATATCTTGGAATAGAGGTTGAGTTTGATTTATTTCATTATTCTTTGCTAGAACACAAAGAACTCTTTGGCAAAAGAAAACTTTGTTCTACTCAAGGTATGTTTTTTTGCTAAAATAGATCTTTGAGCTTGAGTTGTTTCTGTTCAATCTTGATCTTTCATTTAATCTTAATCCTTATGCAAGATGACCAATTTTATGATAGAAGAATAATATTTGGAACTTTTGGAACTTTTAACATTGAGTGGATCTCATAGATGACATGCCCTTTGGTTGTTTTCAGAAAAGATTGTATTGTAGTGGAGTCATGATTGCAATAGTATACTACATGCTTTGTGTAATCCAGTCAGGGTTATGGGGTGTCCTAGGGTAGTTTCTAGGGTGATTAGTTGTTTCACTGATTGACATACACATGAATCCTGGGCTTCCTATATCTCTACTTGCGACTTGTGCCCTCCATTTTTCTGGGCGATGGAGCCTGAGTCCCACTTGGGCAGCAACTTCACTCTGACGATGTCCCACAATTCATCCAGGCACGTCCTTATGCCATTTGATATATGCACATAATGCACATCCACACATCACATCTAGCACATCTAACAACTCAGATGAATCTCTGATCCATTCCAGCAACTCAGCAATCAATGAACTGGGTGCATTGCCATTGACCGGGTTACCAAATCAAAGCATACCAGGCTCTGCACCTCCCTTAGACAAAGGCCTCAATAGCACCAACCATGTGATCCCTAAATTTATTATGCCAGAGAGATGGCTTTTGATCAACTCCAACCCATGAAAGTGGTTCCACCCAGTATACAATCTGTGATTTATGCATGAATGAATAAATCAATTAATTGTTGCATGACAACATACCTGATGGCATTCTTGATGCTCCTCAGTTGATCATCCAGAGCTTATAATAAGATTCAATATCAAGATGCTATTACTGAACTTGGTGTTACCCAAGCCCTGCCAACCAACATTAGAGGTCCCAGATGTATTGTTCATGGGTTGCAGGTAGAGGATGCTATTAGAAAAATGTCTATCTTATTTGTATGTTGCCATGTTCCTAATCATCTCTCTAGGCTATGATACCTTGGCCATTCTTGGAGACATATATGCCCTCTTGAATCTGGTTTCTTGTCACTGATCACACTGGCCTTGCGATCAGTTCATCAGCTCCACCTCAACACGAGTTTGACGAGATCATGCAAGGAGACTGTGTAAGCATCACTGCAGGGAATTATCATGGATCAGATGGATTTTTAGAAAGCAAAGAAGGATCTGACTGGATTTGGATCAAAATCCATGCCAAGGAGCAATGGCGCACTGTGCTCTTTCACCTCAATGAGGTCAAAATCTTCAAGCTGCAAATTACCTTGAGGTTCACAAAAGAACATGGTTACGATGTGACCGTCAGGGATGTACTGCAGGTGGTTCGAGGAGAAAAATGTGGTATTTCAGGTATTGTGAGGACTATTGACTTCCTCAAGGCTGATGTTGGGCTTATGCTAGAAGTGAATAGAAGCACTGTAAGTCATCTCATTATCTCTGTCAATCTATACTGACAATCATAGCTAACCATCCCAATTCTGTTATGCACACATGTAGTCCTTTTCTTTGCGCCTTGTGGTCCTGTTGGTTGTGATGTATGGATAATCCATGGAGTGTACAAGGGGTTTCAGGCTACCCTTTGTGCCATGAATCGGACAACCAGTGTGGTTGCCTTCCCTGGTCATCATTCATTGGAGGTAAAGAATAGTGACCTGGCAACAGAGTGCATTATAATTTCCTTTACATTGCATTGTTTTATTTTTCACACAAACAATGTATTCTTCTAAATGGTACTCCCCTGGAAGGGACACAACTATCCCAATTGCAAGCTCTTATTGTGTGATCATTTCGTCCCAAAACCCCTCCACCTGTCCATGCAACACCACCCTCTTCTCCCAGAGCAACATCAGCTTTGGTTGACAGTAAAAGTGATGCATGGAAAGTTACTGCAGCCAACAAAGAGGTCGACAAAGGTAAGTATATCAAGCTGATATCAACTACTTACTAACTCCTGCTAGGAACTATGGAGTGGCTCTTCGATAACCATAGAGAACAACACATGGATGTTTTTTTTTTTGAAGATTGGAAAAAATGCAAAGCACTGTAGAGGCTAAAGAAACAGGGGGCAGGAAGCCTTCATACATTTTGGAGTGTTATTGAGAATGTAGAACTTGTAGATGAAGAAGCAGGAGGATTGGTCAAATGTTTAGTAGATCTGGAAGAGGAGCTGAGAAAGAATATGATAGTGCCTGCTGATCATTGCTTTATAAGTCCTTGGCTGCAAACTATTTACTGGCATGAATATCTGGCAACCAGACTAGAGGCTGAAGAGATGTCTGTGAAGAAGCTTAGAAAGCTCAGAGGGACTTGGCCTTATTGATACCACAAGTGAGTTGGTGCTTCAGAGGATCAATTCTCCTGATCCAACTAAGCAGTTGTGTGTTGTATTTTTGTGATTGATTATTATTAACTTTGAATGGTTCTTTTTGTTAAATAGACTATGGCATATCCAATACTCCATTTAGAAGACATGCCATCTTGAGACTATGACAAGATATATCAGGCCTGTCACATGTATTCTGGACATGCTTATCAGGGAAATTGGGCAGAATTTTGAAGATCTAAATGAAGGTGTTAAGTATTTAAAGGCTATGTTGGAAGATGAGGAGGGTGATAAATCAGAGCTCATTCAACAGCAAATTCATCTGGTGCTCATCAATAACATCCTGGCCTCCATCACTACCCCAGACTGCCTTGTGCCTATCGTTGTCAAGGAGTTCAATTGGATCTCCATCACCCATATCACCTTTGAGATTTACCTCCATCACCCTGTACTGATCATTGATCCCAACCATCGAGATGAGTACTCAGCTTTCGGGGTCACTATTCCAACTTCTCTATTTGACTACATTCTATATACTTTAATGGGAATTAAAAACTACAATGCAAATCTGAAATATAGGTCAATAAATGGTGTCAGTCCATTCATTAGATGTATATAAAGCTTCTACAAAAGGTCCAGTAAGATTTGGTGGTTGGGAAAAATTGTTACAAAGAAAAAAAGGTGGTGAGAGGGTAGACTTTGTTATGTGTTCAAATAAATTCCAGAGGCTTTCCAGACCATTCCCAATCGATTCCCTGACCTTGAAAACCTCCATGTATACTGTTGCTTACTTCTAGAAGTTATTTGTTGAATTGATATACCAGTAAAGATGGGGGAAGAAGGGGGAGGACATTGGTTACCACTATGAAATAAATAGCCAGTACTTAGGAAACAGTTGGAATATGTTTGGTATATATCTAATGGTATGGGACAGTCAATAAAAGGCATCCTAGATGTCACTTCGAATTAATATCACTAGTGGAGAGAGTAAGGGAGACCAAAGAGCTGCCACTATGAAATGAATAGCCAGTGCTTAGGAAACAGTTGGAATATGTTTGGTATATGTCTGATGATATGTCAATTGGAGGCATCCTAGATGTCACTTTGAATTGATATTACCAGGAGAGGGGGTGGTACTGCAACCACATTGCACTGGATGTTGGAAACTAATCACCTTGCATGAGATGATCAACATGGCTTTCATTTCTTTCATTCAGTTACAATGAAGGATGGAATCCCAATGGTAAGCAACATTTCCATTCGCTCTAGCCTAGTACTACATTCAAATCACCTGGTTATAGATCATCTGGTTCAGATGGCCAGAGTTCTGGAAGTTCTTGTACCATCTTTTCCATCGGTCAAATTCTGTCAGATTTATAGAAGTAGAGAGAGAGAGAGAGCATACACAGGACAGGACCCTCTTCTGAAGCATGCCAAACACCAGCATGAGATTGTCGCTGGGGTGAATGTGCAGCCCCTGTTGAAATGAAAAGTACCTTCCAATGGCTCCGATGGTAAGACTTGCCAGCCATCTTTCCTAAACCCGGGTCACTTTGCTAACTCACTTTCCAGTTGAGACTAGTTCATCAACCAGGAAGATGATGAAGACGAGTACAAGATGTGTTTCCAGGTCCTTTCTGATTGAGGACCACATGGGCAACTGTCCCCAGGAAAAAGGGAAGGGAAGGGAAACCCCAAGAGCCTTTTCTGATGGAGGTTGGAGGAAGAAAGGTGCATGGGAAGTCCTTCAGCAGAACTACCTTTGCTGACTGACAAAAGTAGATATCCCCGCCACTGGATCACTCAGCAGTGTAACCAGAAGTAGCCTGACAGGGGGTGATGACAGCATGGCGGTGGACATCATTGAAGTTCCAGCAGTGAAGATGACAAAGAAGCAGCAGCAGAACGGTGAGCTTTTGCAAAGTTCACATCATACCTTCATTGCTAATGGCATGTGTTTCAGAAACAAAGTATACCTACATTGAGTTGGCTCCTGAGAGGAACTATCTGGAAGGCAGTTCCATCCTTGATCGCCTCAGAATGTGGTACCACAACACGAGAGAACCCCCTAGATCCCAGGAAAGTCATCTCTGTTCATCCAATGCAGTATGACATCACAAAGAAGGTAGCCTTCGTGCTCTTGTGGGTGAGATTTACGCTATTCAGTTGTTAACACAACACTAACTTGAAGGATTCCTTAGCTCGTTGTGCAGATGCGGCAGCATGGCAGCCCATTTTTTTATACATTTGAGAGTAATGTGGTTCTGACACCAGAGCATGTCCAATGTATCATGTGGGAGCAGATCCTCATAACAAATCTCTTCCACATCAGGGAAAACCTCTAGTAGAAATTCCACAGAAATCCCAGATAATATACAGTAGAAAATATGACACTACAGAAGTAAATGTCTGGCATCTTCCAACTATTGCACTCAAATTATTTCCAGGCCTATTACCTCTATTGCCATCACTCTGGCATCTGCCAACTAAGTCCTGTATCTCCTTTCCAGCAGTCAAGATGCCACCTGACCTATGAAGAATATCCAGAAGGCTATCAGCCCAATCCTTGGCGTCATGCACAGTGCAACCAAAAGTAGCAGCCCCAAGATTGCCAATAAGAGCAACAACCTTGGGGTTGTTTGCCACATTACTTGATTTATGCCATGACTTGCCCAGGGGTACCCCATTCCTAGCACAAGGTTGACCATGTCCACCATTATGTCTAGGTGGTCTCAAGACTGAATGAGCAAAGAATTATATATAATATAGTTTGAAATATACTGACCTTTCACCAGTAGCTCTAGGCTGAGTAGCAGACTTTGCAGCTAGTGAGCTAGAGACTGATGTGAGCAAAGAACTAATTATACACAATATAAATACACATACCTTCTATGGGTGGCTCTGGACTTTGAGTTATTGCTATCTGTGCCACTCACTTCATCAGACTCTTCTTCAGAGCCACCTATAGTGGTCAATCTAGAGGCTAAATAAGTAAAGGAGGTTGAGAAATATATATAGCTGACCTTTGGTGGGAAACTTCTCTGAACCTTGATTGGTTAACGTCCCTGTCTGCCTCCATGTCCATCTCTTCAGCATCACCTCTGCTGATCATAGAAGATACTCTATGATGTCCTCGCAAAAGTGTATGATCCTATCTCCTTCGCACCCTGTCATTCTCGTACCACCAAAATCCTTTTGGTAGGTAGGGTTCTAGAAGCTTCTGAAGGGAGATGGATGGCAATGAGTTAATGAATTTGAAGCATCTACTACTGCTGAAATTGAAGCAAAGTCGTGCGACAAGAAGAGCCCTTGTTTCGGATGCCTCCACTTTTGCAGCCTGAAACACTTGCCATGCTCCAAATAGTGCTTGAAGATTGGGGTGGTTAGGATTCTGCGCCTTCTGGTCACAAATCCATTTGATAAACCTTGCAAACAGGTTGATACTGGAAGGAGGAAAACTTAACTTGAAGGCAACCTAGATCCAACAAGGACTATGGCACCTCAACAAAAACTAAGACAAGAGGATGGGGAATGTGTAGGATGGAGGGAATCCAACCAGAACAAGACTGGCTTGTTCGGTTGCTGCATTCAAGTATTTATACTACTGATACATGCGCACAGACCAGCTTAGGGCCGGTTTGGATAAGCTGTGCTAACTATTATAGTAAGTGTTCAACGGGTGCTACCAAGATAAGTCACGTGATCAGTGGCTGTGCAAGTCACGTGATGTCGAAAGGTGAAAGATGAGTTTTGAAAGATGAAGTATAAAAGTGGTCACGTGATGCTGACTAAGCAGGTCACGTAACTTAGAAAAATAGAAAGT
>JBBPPZ010000563.1:0-15253 GCA_038092255.1 Leccinum aurantiacum
TCGGAGATTGACATCCGAAGACCCGCCGCCCCAACCCTCGACGAGCACGTCAACGGACCTCGACGCTCGACTCGTATTGCTCTACGAAACAATCGATAAGCTGAAGAACGACCTAAAGGACGCCCAGGATGGCAGTGCCCAAAAGGCCCACGATCAGCTAGATCAGGAAATGGACAATGACCCCACTCCCGCACCCCCATCTGCTCTGTCGAAAGAGACCCTCGATGCCATAGCAGCTCTTCACCTTCTCAACACCTCTACCTCTTCAGGGAGCTCGAAAAAGCGTGCTGAAATTGTTCCTGACCCTGGGAACTTTGACGGAACATACAGCTGCTATGACGAATGGTGGACAAAAATGGTAGCGTGGATTGAGGTTAACTCTGAAACCTTTACGTCCAATAAAAAGGGATGCTTAGCGGTCCTTTCCCGAGTAGGAGATGTTGGAGAAAAGGACAAAAATGGTGCTGGCACTTGGGCTAGAAACAAGCTGAAGAAATGACGAGGCTTGGCCGATCGTCTATGGCCCGATCCAGACGAACTTGAAAAACTTCTAGATGGACGATTCCGGATTGGCAATGAAAGGGACATTGCCCTTAGGAAATTAATGGACAAAAAGCAAGGATTGAAGGAGTGAACCCAGGTCTTCCTAACAAATTGGCTCGCCATTTACAATCAAGCCAAATGCAATCCAATGATGGGAATCGTGCTTCTTGAAAGGAACAGTCGCCAAGACATCATTAGACATATGTTCTTGCAGGGAGAGCGACCCCCGGAAATCACCAAGTTCATTGCCGCAATCCAAAAATATGCCAATGCGATCGAAGCATTCGAAACTCAATCCTCCTCCTTCTCACGGCGTGATCCTAATGCAATGGATATAGATGCCACTGTAACTACTACTGATGTTCACAAAACATCTCTGGGATGTTACAACTGCGGAGGAGATGGACATCGTGCAAAGGAATGCAAAAAGCTGTCGACAAGATGTAAAGATTGTGGATTTTCTAGAGGCGGACATAGAAAGGAATGTCCAAAATTCAAGTCCAAGAACGTGAGGGCCGTAGAAGGAACTGCATCACCAAACCAACAAACCCCACAATCGCCTAACTGGGTTAAAGCGATACAAGGAATGGACTTAGAAGCCGCCCAGGCTTATTTCCGAGATCTCGACGTGACTCAGGGAAAAGAGTAAGGGAGACCGTATCGGGTATGGCATCTCCCCCTCCCATAAAACAAAAAAATAGTTTACTAACGAACTCTCGTACTCGACGCCTAGATAGTGCTAGTACAAATTCTGTTTCTCCTTCTCTTTCTTCTTTCAAGTTTCAATTGTTTTAATGTATTAGATAGTGATGTCTCTCTTGATTCCTTGTCATCTCGAAGTAGTATCCTACCAGATGACACAACCAAAGCCACGATCTCAAAAGAGCGTGCTCCCCAGGAAGGGAGGCTTAAATTGGCTTATAAAGAAAATAAAAATAGTTCCCCTCCTCAGATCCCGACTGAGCGAAAAGTCCGCACAATGCGCCCACTTAGGGAATTAGTTTTAAAAATAGATATAGTTACAAAAAACAAAAACATTGAAGTAGCAGCACTTTTAGATAGTGGAGCAAATGGAGTTTTTATAGATACCGAATGGGCCAAAGCCCAATGAATACCCCTGAAACCCTTAGAGCTGGTTGTACCAGTTTACAACGTAGATGGTACAGTCAATTCAGCAGGAGGCATTGCCTATACCACAGACCTAATCATCGATTTCCAAGGACATCACAAGAAAATCACAGCTGATGTGACCAACCTGGGATGAAACCAAATGATCCTAGGATACACCTGGCTATGTGAACATAACCCCTTGATCGATTGGGTACAAGGGACAGTCACACTAAATCAATGTTCCACTTCTTGCCGAGCATTGAATGCAATCTATGAATCTCAGTTAGATGAATCAGAGATCGATCATTCCTATAGAGTTCAAGGGTTAGGAAAAGAACCTTCTGATGGAATAGAACTGGAAGAAGCCTTCAAATTGGTGCCTGAGGCATATCACAAATATCTCGACGTCTTTTCGAAGAAGGCTAGTGAATGCATGCCCAAAAAGAAAACTTGGGACCATGCGGTAGATCTAAAACTGGACTTTAAACCAAAAAAGGATAGATTAATTCCCCTCAACCCTGTAGAACAGGATGAAGTCAAAGCCTTCATAGAAGATCAACTGAGCAAAGGTTACATCAGACCTTCGAAGTCTCCTCAGACCTCTCCAGTGTTCTTTATCCCTAAAAAGGATGGTAAAAAGTGAATGGTCATGGACTATAGATATCTAAACGAGGGGACGGTCAAAAACAATTACCCGCTTCCCCTCATTGGCTCAATCGTCGATAAATTGAAAGGAAGCAAGATCTTCACCAAGATGGATCTCCGTTGGGGTTACAACAACATGAGAATCAAAGAAGGAGACGAATGGAAAGGAGCTTTCATCTGCCATCTTGGCACCTACGAACCCACTGTGATGTATTTCGGGATGTGCAATTCCCCGGCCATGTTCCAAAATATGATGAACGACATCTTCACAGATATGGATGGGATTATTATTATTTATATCGACGATTTATTGATCTTTACAAATGGAGATATGAAACACCATCAGGAAATGGTTAAGAAAGTCTTAGAAAGACTTAGGAAGAACGACTTGTTCATAAAACCAGAAAAGTGCTTCTTCGGAGTACAAAAAGTCAACATGCTAGGCATGGATGTCTCCTGCGATGGAATCTCAATGAACGCTGAAAAACTTGACAGTATTGCTAAGTGGCCGGTCCCCACAAACGTAAAAGCTATGAGAAGCTTCTTGGGTTTAGTCAACTTCTATTGCTGCTTCATTACCAATTACAGCTTCAAGTTGGAAGCGAGACCCTTACACGACTTAACAAAGAAAGATCAACCCTGGAAATGGGAAGCGGCTCAACAGAAAGCGTTTGAAATGCTCAAAAATAGATTCACCTCCACACCTGTATTGGCATACCCAGATGACACAACCCCTTATCGTGTTGAATGTGATGCCTCAGACTTTGCAACAGGGGCTGTACTTTCGTCCTTGAAAGATGACAAATGGCACCCTGTGGTGTTTATGTCACACTCCATGACTCCTGAACAGTGCAATTACCCCATCACTGACAAAGAGATGCTCGCGATTATCTTAGCACTTGAGCAATGGAGACACTATTTAGAAGGTGCTAGACACAACTTCGAAATCTGGACAGATCACAAAAACCTCCAGTACTTCATGAAGAGTCAAGACCTGAATCGATGACAAGCGAGATGGGCTCAGTACCTCTCCCAATTCAATTACACTCTTGTGAATAAACCTGGTACCTCGATGGGAAAAGCTGATGCCCTCTCTAGAAGAGAAGATCACATGATCGGCATCGAGAACGACAATTGTGCTGTCTGTGCATAGTGGTGGATTTCATCACCATCACTACCAGTGACCTAGCTGATTGTATGCTAAAATTGCGAAAAATGAAGACCAGAAAATCTTGACTTTGTCCTACAGATAGACATGACTACTAGCAATGACCATGATCAAGTCAGTAATTCAATGATGTAATCAACACAATTCCTCTTACCAAATCCAAGTGAAAATTGACAAAAATCGAGATAAAAAAACCAGACTTTGTCCTAGAGGTAGCATTGACTACTCATACAAATTCCCTACTCCAAACAACCAAAAATTTGTGGGGGGCCTGGGGAAAATCCCCCCTGTCTAAGTCAACTTGGTATTCTTACAGTATTTTTGTATCCTTTTAGGGTTACACTAATGATTTGCTCAGAATTTCTGAATTAAGTGTCAATATCAAAATCATATATTTGAACATATGATGTTACCATAAAATAGAGGCCTTTTCTATGATCATTTTGACCTACTAAGTTTGAAAATTGGCAGTCACATTCTTGAGATAGATATAACCACTGCCATAGCAGCAGAGTGTGGTGGTGGTGGGTGGTGGGTGGTGGTGGTAGTGTATTATATACAGTTCATGAGTAGTGCAATATCATGTGCCAGTATCTACCAATGGTTACATGCATTAGTCTATAATATCTTCTTCATCATCTTCGGTATCAACATCACAATCACTATCATTGCTGTCATCACCACGTTCCTTTTGAATATGCTCCATAAGCGGAACATCAAATTCATCATCTCCATCTGATTCCAGCTCTGGCAGGTTGAAGGTGACATGTTTCAATTTATGTGGAGGTTTCCTTTTATTCTTGGTTTTCATGCTGATATGGTGTTGCTAGTCTAGCCTTTCGGTGATGCTCTATCTGTTCTTGTTTGCTGGCCAGCCCATCAAATGCATCAAAGCAATACAGTGCCTCTTGCATGACCTTCTTAGATTTCAAGAGGCATGGCCCTCTTATTTCCTATAGTCTGTGGCTTTCTTTGCCCAAAGCTTTAATCTTGTAAAACCTGAGATTGGTGACAAAAACAAGAGAGCCTTGCTGAATCTTCTACACATGTCCTTTGCCTTTCTTCATCACCTTTTGGCTGTCTGGAAGGCATTGAAGATTGGAAAAGATATTCTGCAAGAATTCCATCATGTAGGATTCATCCATTGATGTCAATCCCTCCCACAGTTTGTGATAGCATGCAATGTAACCAGAGCCAGACCAGAACATAGCCCAATCAGAGTCTTTGCAGGGAAGGGAATGTAGGCATCCATTTGGAAAATATGTATGCATGCAAGACCTAAAGAAGATGATTAAGGTCCTTGGCATCCAGGAATGCTGCCATGACTATCTTATATACCAAAGATGTGTGTATCAGATACAATGGGTTAGCAAGAGATTTAAGTTTCACTACATATTGTGATACTGATTGGGCTGGTGACCTTGAAACAAGATGATCTACAACTGGCTATTGTATCTTCCTTGCAGACACTATCGTTTCCTGGTGTTCAAGACATCAGAAAGTTGTTGTCTTATCTTCCACAGAAGTGGAATATACTGCCATGACTGAAGCAGCAAGACAACTTGTTTGGATTCACAATCTCTTCAAAGAGATAAGTCATGAGATCAAACATCTCTTACCGCTTAACTGTGATAATTAAGAAGCTACGTTCTTAGCTGAATTTCAGCCCTGCTCAAGAAGGACGATCAAAGCATATAGCAATTAAATATCACTATATTTGTGAAGCAGTTCAAGAAAATAAACAACTCGAATTGTTCTATGTTCCTACTCAAGATCAACAAGCAGACATCTTTACAAAGAATGTTATCTTTGACAAATTTCCACTTGGTTGTTTACAACTTGGTCTTACCTACTATACACCCAAGATCTAAACCATTGCGATCATCATCTCAATGAGGAGGAGTGTTGAAACAATCAGAATTAGATTGTTTAGTCATCAGTCTGGATAAAAGGGACTCTGATGTTCCTTCTAATTAACTTGTTTTATACACAAGTTCTTCTTATATGCTCATCAGCAACTCTCAAATACTTTCAAGTTACTTCATTATGAGCTCCATTCACATATTCCTAGTAAGTTTCTACTAGAGATCTATTTCTTTTTTATTCCTCTTGGTTTTCTTAAACCCCTCAGCTGCACACAAAGAAGCTCATAACTCCATAGTACTTATGCCTGCCTGCCCGCACCCTGCATAAAATGATAACTGAGTCAGCAGATTACCAGATTAAGCTCCACGTCCATTGATAATTGATAATTGATCAACCTAGGCCCTTACCTACATAAATAGGTTCAGGAATATCTGTTATCTCAGCTTATCTGGCTAGGCGCAGCAGGCAGTGCAGTCAAAGTGGTGTGTTGCTTTTTAGCTGGGTGTACACCAAGGGTCCAATGAGATGATAGCATGGCAGAGCGAAACAGTTTCATTACACAGTGCCATGGATATTGCTGACATGAGAGAACAAGACAAGTAGGTGAAGTGGTAGAAAACAATAGAAGAACATAAAAACAACAAAGTGACCACTACTACTGCTACTCCTCTAATGGAGGGACATAGTTACAAGGCTCTAGCTTGGCTGGTATATATGAGGGATGGAAATTTCTGCATGATGCTAATACAAAACAGGTGATATCATAATGTAATAGAAGTACACACACTTTGTTTAAGACCATTTTGGTTTCTTGCTAGAAGCTGTGGCTGCATTACCATTGTTGCTTGGATACCTTTCTAGTAATACGTCCATGTGAAAAGAACAATAACACTTGAATGCCATGCACCATAATCCATTCATAATCACCTTTGTAAGTACAGACCATTGAATAGGGCGCAGTGGTAGACTCCAATCATGTACAGCTGCTAGACACTGCCAATGGTCGTCCTCCTCGTCAATAATACCAAGCTGGTCCTCATCCTTAATCCATGCAAGTGTTCTTTGGTGTACAGAGTTTGTCCACTGTGATCACATCATCAATGGCAACAATGATGTGGTCTCTGACAACTTGAAGTTCCAGTGCCTTCATGAGCATGGCATCGACAGCTCCAGTGTTGACAACAGGATGGAGGGACTAAGAGTGTTCCAGATCAGTGTCATAGACATTGAAGAGAGATGGTACAAACTCCCAAAGCATAAACTGTAGAAGGCTGTGCAATCCAAATCTCCAGTGCAACACTAGAAATGGACATCCAGGTGTGTCCAAGTGTGACAATTGGACCAAACAACAGCTTCCTCTGATTGCCCAGGGACCATTTCTTAAATGATAGCATAGCAAGAATGCAAAATAACACTTTGGTGGTGGTTGATTTCATTGAGGGATTCACAAATGACGAAAGCTTGACAACATTGGCTATAGTAAGCATGTGAAGTGTAGGACAGTCAGCAATGTATCACTTGAATTTCTTCATGATTTATTGCCTGGGTTGCATAAAACGACATTCTGTGATCCAGAGTGTCTCCAGAATCTTGTCTAGATCCAGGGTATGAATACCGATATGTAAGTCTGGGATGCTGTGAATGGTTTTCCCTTCAAATTCAGTATTGGTGCCAACCTGGACCTGGACCACAGAAGAATTGTGGCCAATAGTGCAGATGGCATGATTAAGATTGTAGGATATGATATTGATGGATGTCTCATGAACGCTCAACAGCATTGGGAGTAAGATCTTGTTCAGATCTGGAAAGGAAGTAAACCTGGAAGTGGAGTGAGTCATCTAAGTGGAGGTAAGAGATGGCGAGAGGACTTAGATTTCCTTTACACTATAATATACCATTTTGGAGGGGATAAATATTCTTCTGAAGTCTTTGTGGCCTAATCTCAGCTTGATCTCTATAGTGGATTAATTTTTGGATTGAAAACTTTTAACATGCTACAAATGTAGAAGAGATGTCCAAGGAAAACCAGCCATTTGTGCACTTCTTCATTGGGGTGATGAACTGGATGTTATCTGTTTTGCTTCCAAACACCTTTCCAGCTGGCTTCTCTCTAATAAAAATTTTATCAGCTGGGAAAAAAAACAGCAGATGTGATTAATCCCATCTGAGAAACTTCCACCAAAAACCTGCATCCTTGTGCATTCTTTCTTGCAAACAGGTTCTCTTGGTTCTTGTCACTGTGAGTGCTGATAAATATTACAATTTACCCAGGGGGAGTAAACCAAAGCTTTGGTGCCAGAAACTCTAGATTCTAGGTGTAACACATTGATCAATCATTTTTTTTTCGCAAAAGCCAAATTCCATCAAGAGACCTCTTTGGAAAATAGATTTGCTACTCTGATGGATGGCAGGGGTCACACCATCTGCTTGCCATATGAGGCTGACTTGGAGGATATGTGTCTTGATTTCACTCTTATGCCTATTGAGGTGTCCTTGGAGTCAGGAGATCTAGATCAAAGGTATATAAACTTTATGGCTTTTGAATGGTTGGGGAATTAATGCACAGGAAGTTGAAAGATAGGCTCACACAGGTTCACCACTATGCACAGGGTCTTAAGTGGTTGCAGCCATGGATTCATAATATCAATGACCATCTTGAATGGAGGGGCTATTAATACTTATAGATTGTGTCATGGATAGAGCTTAAAGCTTGTGTGGCAAGATAAAATATGTGGACTGCAGTTCTTCTTGAAACCAAGCTGAAAAAGGATTGCATGAACAAAGGAGTGGCACAATCATGCTCACTGATTATGCCTCATATTAGTTCTATGCTGATCTTTTTCATTATCACTATACCAAACTGGTTCCTCTCATGGCAATCATCAAAACATTGTCTATTTGTTAAGCCAGAGATGGAGGTATTGACATCTCTGAAGAAGAGTTGGAATCATACAAGATTGCAATAACAATTCCTTCAATAGTGTGTGCAAGCAATGTCACACACATTGTTCCCCTGGATGGATCCAATTTAAAGGAGTCTAATCTAAGACCTAGGTAAGACTACCCACAAACACTTCAAAAAAGTCATTTATCCACTCAATAATATGCAATTCAACCTAATTATAAATTCTACACAAATCCACCATTAGCAAAAATGTGTGAAAAATAATACCCAAGCCAAGAATAATGCAATTTGGAGGTAATTTGGCTGAAATACACTGTTTCATGATAATCACTGGCTGAAAGTGCTCATTGTATTTGACATTGAGTTCTTTGTTTTGTCTGCAATGTAGTAAATGTGATGCCATGATCCTGGAAATAAATACCATCATGCCAATGTCATGTCCTAAGGAAACTAATTCAATTCAATTTGGCAGAGCAATTGGTGGACTTAAACATTGCTGAGTTCTGTACATTGCTTCAGCCATTCCACAAAGTTGTTCCTTTGATATTTTGACCTGTCCATTCATTTTAGTTGTTCAATACTATTGCAATCATGACCCAACTGCAATACAATTTTTTCTGCAAATAACCAAAGGGCATGTCATCTATGTCATAGATCCACTCAATGTTGAAAGTTCCAACATTGTATTATTCTTCTACCATAAAATTGGTCATTTTCTTGCATAAGGATTAAGATTAAATGAAAGATCAAGATTGAATAGAAATAACTTGTCTGAATGTAAATCATAATATCTCATCAGATAAATAAACTTCGAAATCCACATGAGATAGAGAAACACTTGGTTAGTTTGTTATTGCTAGGACACTAGGACATCATTTTTTTCTACTCGAGTTGTAGTGGTCATGTCTAACTAAGACAAAGTCTTGATTTTTCTCAAAAACAAAACAATAAACACTTATAGACTAGAATTGATATGAAATAGTGATATTTGATTATAGATCAGATGTCAATATTGTATCACAATTGCAGTAAAGGACTTACATCCTGCAAGTAATAAAATCATGTTTGAGGTATGATATGTATAAAATGAGTGTGATATTTGCTGCCATGAATGATATACAACAACTCACAGCCTTCAAATTATTGAATGGTTAATAAACAAAAGAGTTCAATTTAAACAAATAATATACTGCCTACCATCTATGAGGAATTCAAGTGATTGATCATTAGTATAATGATGCTTGATCAAATTCTACAATATACCTTCTATAACCATTCAAAAATGAACAGTTGAAATATTATTATAACTTTCTTTATATATATAAAAAACTCACAATCTGTAATAAATAAAACATAAGAAGATAAATGTTAGGTATAATATCATTATATTGTTTGATGAAAACAATAAGCTCACCAGCTGAATAAATCAGAATGAAAGTAAGTTAAGAATGTGCATCAATAATGGTGATGAATCAATAATATAAGAGTGACATACATTCTATAAATAGAAAGAAAACAGAAAAATAAATAAATGTGTTAAATTGTTTTGTAAAAAAATGTCAAACAATCTATAACTCACAAACTTTGTTACAAATCTCTTCATTTTCCACTTTTCAAAGGTCACGTGACCTGCTTAGTCAGCATCACGTGACTACTAATACACTTCACCTTTCGTTTCTCACTTTTCACTTTTCCGAGTCACGTGACTTACACAGCCACAGGTCACATGACTTATCCTAGTAGCACCCATTAAACACTTACCATAATAGTTAGCACAGCTTATCCAGACCGGCCCTAAGCTGGTCTGTGCACACATGTCAGTAGTATAAATACTTGAATGCAGCGAACCGAACAAGCCAGTCTTGTTCTGGTTGGATTCCCTCCATCCTATACTTTTCCCTTCCCAGTGTCTTTGTGCTTTTTGAGGTGCCATAGTCCTTGTTGGATCTAGGTTGCCTTCAAACTTAAACCAAGCAGTGATATTTTTCTTTTCTTGAGATTGTGGACACCTCACTTTGTTCTCCAGTTTGGTTACACTAGATATGCCATCAAAGTCTTTGATGAAGGTAGAACTCATAAAGATATAATAATAAAAAAACATTAAAACATTAGCTACTTGGAAAAATGGAGTGAACAAATGAATTTATGTATGTGTATCTTCTCACCTCTTTTGAAGACCTGACCCTTAGAGATAAAGAACTTGTATTCTTCATAGCTGTTGAGGCCAAAGTGTGTGAGGATCACTGTAGTGATCTTGCTGGCTATACCAAACAAATCAGACTTTTAAGGAGTGCCATAGGCTACCATACCGCAAAGTGCTATTAATGAGTGCTTATGGAGCTCTGAAATCTTTTATCAATGGCATGGACTGTATTACTGCATGACTCAGGAAGAATCGTCAAGGAGATGATGATCCTCAGAGTCTCCAATGTGCCCATATATGTGATGAACAGGGCCCAAGTTGTTGATATCCAAAATGAACCTTGACAGCCTGAGCTTGGTGGATTTCACAATGCATTTGTTAATGGGCTGGGTGCATTGACACTGCAGCACAGCACATAGCGTATATGCATACGGACTAGAAACTGTGACAGTTCTATACATCGCATGCTCATAGGTGAAGTTTCATGTCAGGATAAAGGCCTCGATGAATGGTAGCCTGTTGTGGAGCTCAGATGCTCCCCGAAGAGATATGGGGCCCCCATTACCAATTCCATTGCCCCCTCCTCGCATCCTGACTCATCTGGCATCACTCCGACTCAGTCCGGTCCGATCGGACCCTTTATCCCGCAGTCCGACCCCTTTCTGAGTCACCTGTAGTCCGGTTCCGGGTCCAGTCTGCTTTTCCCGTGCTCCCGACACACTCGGATAGCTTTGTTTTCACTATCCTTATACCAACAGCCGCCCACAAATGCAGTTCCAGAGGTCACGCACTGTGTGTCAAGCCTCCTCTAGAAGACCCATTGATGGAAGTAGATCAGGCTAAGAAGCAGCCTGACTCTCCCTTGATGACACCCCCATCTTCCCAGGCCCTGCTGAACCAGCATCTGAGGTCGTGCCACACAACAAAGTGAGTGTCATATATCTAGAGTTGCAGTCAACTAATTCAGATAACCTAGTTTTGTTACATGTGCCAGGATGGCGGCTTGATGCTGTATTGCTGTATACATTGCCCAAGGGTCATCTGTGATGTTTGCCTCATCATCCCCTTCAAATTTCAATTTGAGTGAGACCACAAGCTAAAAGACTTGGAAAGACCATGGGAAAACTTGAGAAGACTGTGGGAAAACTTGGGAAGACTGTAGAAAGATTTGGAAAGATTATGGGGAGACTCAGCGAAGGAAAAAGATAGGGAATGAGGGACAAGTTGTAACAAAATGCATATAAAAATGCAAACTGAATTGGCTTTGACAAATAATGTTGGGATAGCTTGTGCAATTGTCTTGTGCCTGGGAGAGTCAGTGGCCAAAAATTACACAAATGCTACTTGCATCCGTTCTTCTGGATGGTGTAAGGCCATTTGAGCTGAATAAATCTTTTTACCATGTTCCATTCAAAGAAGGTCTTGATAGCCCAAGCTTGAATATGATTTCATCTTTTATTTTGGTTAGTTTTATACCTTCAGTCCCTTTGTTTAATATTCACAACTTTGATACTAGCTCATGAAGAACTCATCTAAATACCTCCTTTGTGATGCTATGATGCATATATAGTGTCAGGGCACACAGAATGAAGCCAGAATGCTGAGCCATTTTTTGAAGCTGTTGACCATCAATATGGATCGAAATGTTTGGATGATAGCTTCTCATGATGATTTCTTTGTACATATATTGGAATTAATTATGAAATAAATGGATTCCAAGAGGTTCATCTTCACCAATGATATCTGGTCAAGAAAATATAACTAAGTAGACACAGTAGTAATATACATGTTACATTTCATGTTGCCAATTGAAGCAATGCTAGATCAATTCATTGAAGGATCTTGATTCAAATCAGTAAACCACCTTTTTGGCTACACACTACACAGAATCCACAGGCTCCTTCTCTACCCTTTCTTACTACATTTTTGGTCAAAAGTGTAAGGTGTTGCAAGTATACAACTGTGTTATCATTGGTGCAACAACATTCTCATCCCATAAGTATTGACTGTTTTTAATGTATACCACTCAACCAGGCACCTCAACCCAAGTCAAAGGTGTAGTACAAAAATGTACAAAAAAATTCTACAAAAAAATGTAGTCAAAAGTGTAGTAAAAGTGCAGTAAAAGTGCAGTAAAAAGTGTAAGAAAGGGTATCAAAAAGTGCAATAACATGCCCAAAAGTGTAGTCATAGTGCACTACTAGATGAAACAATGGTATAGATGTATCTATTGAATAGTACTAATATCAATAGTTATAAATATCTAAAATTATTGCATATTGTCCTATAGTATAGTTAAGCAAAGTGCTGAACAATTACAGTAGTATATAGAGACTTTAACTTGAATATATTAAAAATTTAGTATGTTCATGCTTCCCCATACTTGTGATATAGACACACACTGATATGATTACCATACAGACTAACACATGGCCTAGTAGTTCTTACGAATAACTAGTAATATTTTGTTTTCCAAATGTAGTAAATAGCAGTGACAATATTTACTCCATAGCCTATGTACACTGTGACCACCTTCAAGAAAAAACATTGAGGAAGGAGAGAGAGATGGATGAAGTTCCCACAGTATAAAAGGTACACAAACCTCACTCTCACTCAATTGATAGTAATTGTCTTATATTCAGAATGTTGTAAGGTGTGACTCATGATGGCCCTTACTGGCATCTTTATACATACCACTGAAGTATGATACATATTTTATATAATTGAATATAATGTAGGCTGAAACACATATTGAATGGTGTCATGTTCGAGGAGCAGCTGTAGAAAAGTCTCAAGTCCATGTTCAATGTGGCTAACTAGATCAGCCAATAATTGTGATCTAGAACTGAGTGTGGCCCAAACTCTGACTGAGAGAATTGTGGCAATCTTATGCTTCACAGCATTGAGGATGATCCTGAGACAGATTGGCATTAAAATGGCTGTTCTCTGTTACAGTCAGCACTGGCAACATGGATGTAGGATTGATAGTAGGCTCACATGCTTCATTTTACACTCTCAATAGCATAACTCTTTGTACTTATCCTTGCATTCCTTACCTGAGTGCTCAAGTTCCTCAACCTTGTTTTGCAGTTGTTCCACCTCACCATGCAGCTCTGCCAGTGCACTGCCACCTTACCTTACATCTCAGCATTTTGTTCAGTGATCCTATTGAGCTCATTGTGCTGCTCATCCTACTAAGAAGGGACAACTGCAAAATAAAATTGTGGAACTCAAGCACTCGGGTAAAGAGTGCAAGGACAAGTGTAGGGAGTTGCATAGTGAAGTGAAGGAGTTACGCTCCCGACAGCTTGAAATGGAGCACGTAAGTGCCCCTCTCAATTCTACTAATCTGTTGTTGACCCTTACCATGACAGAGAACCACAGTTCTAATGCCAATTTGGCATCACATCATTCTTGATGCGGCAAAGCAAAAGATTGCCGATCTTTTCCCAGTTCCAAATTGGAAGATGCTCAGTTCCAGCTCAGGGCTTTCACTTGATGGCCTCATCAGCCATATCGAACACAGCCTCAACATTTCACTACACTGGCAACTGCCACTTCACCCGCTCAAATACGACACCATTCAGTATATTCATCGACGTTGACATCATGTTGGCATGTCGTGTCGCTGTCAAACCAATCTGTTTAGCATACATATCAAATATATAAGATAAGATAAAGCAATATGAAACAATAACATATTCCATTTATAATTTTAATATATGTGTTTACATGCCTTGAATAAGCTTTCCAAAAATGTTACCATTCCATTTCTTAGATTACAAAATAACATAAAAATAAAAATGTTTGATGAATTTATTTTACAATCTATTTTTGAAAATGTTCTGGTATGAGAGCCAATCAGAGCTGTCTATTCCCAATATGTATGTTGTTTGAACATATACTATATATATTTAGAATATGAACTGGTTCATAATAATATCAAAATATTTGATAATTAATACTCTTTATATAAGCATTCCAAAAATGTTACTATCTCAGATATTGAATATGATATTACTTCATAATTACAATATGTCTAAAAGTATGATAGACAATTAGTACATTGATCACATAGTTATAATATGATTGAAAAATATTGTACAACTAGATAGTAATCAATCTATGGACCAAATGTACTTGAATAAGTACCCAGTATATTCAGTGCCCCAGGTGTATGAATATTGAGTCTGGCACCATGCAGCCATTCCACCAAGTTATCTCACAGCTGTACCACCTCACCTTGAAGCTTGGCAGTCTCCTTGTGCCCCTTTTCATTACTCTGATGTAACTTTTTGTTAAAGTCCTTTGCAAGTGCGTCCAACTTTTCAGCCATCTTGTGTTGAAGATCACCTGAAAATACTATAATATAATCAATCCAAAAATGTTTGAATTAAATCAAAATATTACTTACCCTGCCCTCAGGCAGTGTGTAGTTTATCATTGATCATGTCTTGGGTGTGGGGCGACTTCGGTCGCACGAGCATGCATAGGTGCTGATCCCCATACAGCACACCTAGCGAGAACTTGAGTGTTTAGTGCAGCCACTCAATTACTAGATACAAATCTGAACTTACTGGAATATGTATCCACTACCATATCAGTCTCACAGTCAAAGCCTAGTTCCAGGCTGAGGGGTGTGGTGATGATTCGTCTCGCCTCTCGTTGGATGCTGTAATAGGGGGGACCAATGAGAGGAAATGTTCCCACAATCTCGGTACTGGAATAGTCATGGTGCTGGGGGTCGGGAAAGATGACAGTGATGTTGCACTCGTTGGACTCCATTGTTTAACTGTTAGGAGGATTCATAGTAACAATTAGAATATATATATATACTATTCCCTCATCCCAGTTGTGATCCAGACCAGAGTTG
>JBBPPZ010000564.1:0-15232 GCA_038092255.1 Leccinum aurantiacum
CCCTCCCTCCCCCCTCACCCACTACACGCCGGCCTCGTTCACGTTGCCAGTGTATCCACGACGCCAGCGGATTTCCCCTCGATGTGACAACGCGATGACATCCACGCAACGGTGACGACTCGGACTCGACGGCGGGATGGGCGATGGGACGAGAACAAGGGAGATGGTGTCACGAGGGGACATGACGACGGAGATGGACGGTGCGTGCGTCCCCACCTCTCTATTTCTCCCCTTCACTCATTTTTCCTCACCTCTCTCCCTCATCCATCCCACTCTTAGTGTCTGCAACGACGATGCGATGACTCCGAAGCGTAAATGCGCGCACCCTCACCGTAACATCAACGAGACTCGACGACGGTACCAACGACAACGCCACCACACCACAAAGACGACGACGACCATCTTTCCCTTTCCCTTTCCCTCCGTCCCTCCCCCCCTCACCCACTACACGCCGGCCTCGTTCACGCTGCCAGTGTACCCACGACGCCAGCGGATTTCCCCTCGATGTGACAACGCGGTGACATCCACGCAACGGTGACGACTCGGACTCGACGGCGGGATGGGCGATGGGACGAGAACAAGGGAGATGGTGCCACGAGGGGACATGATGACGGAGATGGACGGTGCGTGCGTCCCCACCTCTCTATTTCTCCCTTTCACTCATCTTTCCTCACCTCTCTCCCTCATCCACCCTACTGCAGACTCCGTTCACGCCGCCAGCGCACACCCCCACAGCATGCCCTAAAAGTTGGTTAACGAAGAATGTTTCAGGAGGAAGTATTGGCGACACTGTCCGTGGTCGCTGACGCGATCACTTGATATCGTCTGGAGGATGATTCCAGAGACCCCAAGCTCGTACAAACCATCAAGTCAAGGACCCTGCTGGGACGCTATACGTAGGTAATATTCCTTTTGCATGCACCTTCGTCTCTCGAGGCTGACAATTGATGACCACTATTTGCAGTCAAGACTATTCAGTAGGATGGATTGCGGCCGATCTTTCCGTCAAGCCTGCGTTGCCATATTGGTAGTACGTGGGGTGTTCTCATGCAGAGGATGGAGTTGTTTGAGAAGATGGTGACCGAGGTCACGGAGGTATTTAGCTTCACCTTTTCAGATTCTAAATCCACCTATCTTCCTTGCTCACCGCGTCCGTTATTTTGGCGGTGAATCAGGTTCCCCTTCGTCTCGGTACGCCAACGGATAAAAACTCAGGCAGTTTGATGTTGGCCATGCTCCGTATCCAGGAAACTGGACGGTGCAAGAAGCACCTTCCGACATTAATATCAACGCAAAAGTCATAAATTATCAGAATAACTCAAGACCGCAATCATGGGGGGAGTTGCTTTGCAATCATGGTTCAAGTTCAATGTGGTGGATCACGTACGTCGTCCTTCATGGGACTACAATCAGATGTCCACCAAACTCGCCTACAGTGGAAGCTATCGATTTGAACGACCTGCCGTGTGCGCCTGAGGGCGGAGGAGGGACGGTGCTTGCCGGGAACACGTGAGTCCTTCCGTGAAATCTATGACGTTCTCAACAGCCCTGATGAGGATTCCCCGCAAGTTTTCCTTCTCACTGGCGTCGCAGAGTCGAGCATGTCTTTCGCAACTCATTCTATTGCTACTATTCAGTAGGATGGATTGCGGTGCAGCGAGGCACGAGCGGAGCCTGCAACTTGAAGTCACGATGATGACGACAAAGTCAGTTACCATTATTCACACGCTCACAAGTTCGGTGCAGGGTCAACGGCATTACTTTTACCACAAGTTTGCCAACTCGAATGCACTGGTAAATGCTCAGTTGTTGTCGAAATTTCGTCTCAGGTCTCTCTGACATAAATTGACATAGATGTCGAATCCCTTACTCCAGGATTGTTTTTGCGGTCGCTCCTTCGGTGATCCAGGGGCCTTCAAAAGACACGAGAAGAATTGTCGAAGGGGGAAAAAGCGCCTTTCGAATGTGCTAGCAAAGGCAAAGGAAATTTACCAGCGAAAAAAGGCCCGCATCCAAGAAACCTCGAGAGCTAGCTCTCCAGTGGTGGACGACCCTGATGCTGGGCTTTCCGCTGCTTTGAGGGTGACTAGAGAAGGCTCTCCTTCCAGCATGGTTCAGGTTTTTCTTAATTCTATGCTCAGGAGACACCAATGACTGATCGGCTCCGGCATATTATACAGGACGCGTCCGACGTACCACAGCCCATAGCTGGGAACGTCGAAGATGATGATCAGATCTCTCTCGCACAACGTCGCCCGCGTCGGCTCAACCGACGCCTGCCCCTTCGTTTTAGGGACACTTTACCAGAACCTCTGATGCCTCTACCGCCTCAAGGTGTTCCCAATACTGTGCAGCCTCCGTCTATACCCACACCCGCTTCCGACTCTGCGCCTGCTCCCGCTTCCGGCCCTCCCTCGACCTCTGCAATGGAGGGGTTGCTTACATCCATTCGGCGCATGTTCAGAACGCAGAATAATAAATTCGGATTATATAGAGTCTACCACGCTGAATCTATTCCATCTCATGACCCTGACGATCCGTTTTCGGTTGCAAACGAATGCGTAGACGGAACTGCTCTAGAGGAGCAACGTCCGGGTGTATCGGAAAATCCTTTCCATCCGTACCCCAATGAAACCTCGATGCGGCTGGGAGACTGGTATTGGAACCAGGGAGCCCAGAAGTCCAAGGATAGTTTCCGAGACCTCCTTGACATCGTCGGTAGCGAAGGTTTCCATCCAGAAGAGGCGGCGAAAACCAATTGGCAGGCTGTGAATAGGGCGTTGGGCCAGAACAAATTTGATAACCAACCAGACTCGGGCGACTGGTTGGATGAAGACGATGGGTGGAGGCGCACACCGGTACCGATTTCCATTCCATTCCACAGCCGTTTTCATGAACCTGGGCCCAAAATCTACCACATCCACGACTTCTACCACCGTTCGTTGACGTCAATAATCCGTGAAAGAATTTCTGATGCTTCATACGCGGCTCAATTCCATTACGAGCCGTACGAGCTTCGCTGGCATCCCCCACACAAAGAGCATGACGTACGAGTGTACGGAGAGCTTTACTCCTCCAACGCATTTATTGAGGCTCATCAACAGCTGCAAGAATCACCCCCCGAACTTGGATGTGACCTTCCGCGGGTCGTCGCCGGCATCATGTTTTGGTCCGATTCTACTCACCTCACCTCATTCGGAAATGCAAAACTCTGGCCGCTATATTTGTATTTCGGTAACGAGTCTAAATATCGACGCTGTCAGCCCTCATGCAACCTCTGTTGCCATGCCGCATACTTTCAAACGGTGTGTTCACCTCCCTTTCTTAGTGGTTGCGGGCTTATAAAATGTTCTTTGTAAAGCTCCCTGACGATTTTAAAGATTTCGTCAATCAGTTCTCTGCAGGCAAGGCGCCGAGTGATTCATTTTTCACCCATTGCCACAGAGAAGCCTTTCACGAACAGTGGAAAGTATTACTTGACAGTGAGTTCTTACATGCGTATAAGCATGGTATTGTCATCAGGTGCTGTGATGGGATCACCCGACGTTTCTATCCCCGAATTTTCACTTACTCGGCTGATTATCCAGAGAAGTACTGGCAAAAACTCGATGGTTGATTTCCCTCACTCATTGTTTCGAACAGGATCTTGATTGCGTCCATTCGTAATCTAGGACGATGTCCTTGCCCTCGTTGCCTGACCCCTCTCTCACAGGCACAAAATTTAGGCACAAATGATGATGTTATTCAGCGAAGGTCACTCATCCGTACCGACACCCAACAAAGACAGGAAAAAATTACAGCCGCTCGAAAGCTGATCTACGAGCAAAATTATGCAGTCAACAATGCCCATGTTGAAGCACTCCTTAAAGATGAGTCACTGGTCCCTACATCGGTTCGTGAATTGTTCATTCAGGCACAGTCATGAGAATCTCATTTTCGTAGAATGCCTTCTGCGAGAAACTTCACACAACAGGCTTCGAGCTTTTTTGTGCTCTGGTTGTTGACCTGCTACACGAGTTCGAGCTCGGAGTATGGAAGGCAATTTTCATCCATCTCCTTCGGATCCTTGACAGCCTGAAAACGAACATGCTCGGCGAGCTTGATCGACGGTAAGACTATTTGCGTTGAAAGATCTACATCTTTCTCATTGTTAGGTACAGCTATCGTCAAGTACCTAGCTTCGGCCGCGACACTATCCGGCGTTTCTCTCGAAACTCCTCCGAGATGAAGAAAATGGCCGCGAGGGACTTCGAGGATCTCCTCCAGGTTTGGTGTTGTATTCCTCCCTCTGAGCTTGGCTTACCGGTACTCCGAAATATCAGTGCGCTATACCTGTTTTTGATGGGCTTTTCCCTGAGCCGCACAACTCCAATGTGCTCAGGCTACTCTTCCAGCTTGGTACCTGGCACGGTCTTGCAAAGCTCCGTGTCCATACCGACGAGACACTTCAAATTATGGACGATGTGACAGCCGCTCTCGGTGCTGAACTCCGTTCCTTCCAGTCGAACACTTGCTCCTCCTTTTCTACTAAGGAACTCAAGCGAGAAGCCGAGGGACGCTTCCGACGCAAAGTTCGAACCAAGACTTTGAGCGGCCAACAACCCAAGGAAAATGTACCTCTTGGATGTGCACGCCACGAGAAGACTTTCAACCTTCAGACTTACAAGCTCCATGCGCTTGGCGATTACACAGAGACCATCAGACGATACGGTACCACAGACTCGTACTCAACCCAGCCAGTGAGTCGTGTTCTGAATTCATACTTAGTTTCAAATGTGTTGGCTTCTTTAGGGAGAGCTCGAGCATCGTGTCGGAAAGGCAAGATTTACACGGACGAGCCGAAAATCATACATCCGACAGCTGACTCAAATTGAACGGCGCCAAGCACGCATCCGTCAAATTCGTGCCCGTATATCCTCGTCTAATTTCCCACACGAAAAGCTGCCCAACGCACCTGAAAAGCATCATATTATCGGCAAATCACAAAATTACCCAGAGGACCTCAGGGCGTTTATTCGACTACACTCAGAAGACCCGGCGGCAAAGGTCGGTTTCCTACTACACACATTCTCTGGTGTTCAATATAGGTTGTAGGATTTCGTGCTGAAGCTCAGGAGGCACCTTCTTCCTCGAATCAGGCAGATCCACGTAGCTGGCACAGACTTGGCACAGACTTGCACATCCAACACCATCGCGCCTTCGGATGCAGACACTTCAAGCGTTGATTTGGAGGTCATCTTGCATAGACAGGTTCTATTCAAAAATGATCGAATCTACCGACATCGTTTGATGCGGATCAACTACACCGCTTACGACGTTCGCAGGGCGCAAGATTCTATTAACCCGAACACAGATCATCGAGACATCATGCTTGTCTCTGATGCACCTCACTCTGATGCGCACTCGTACTGCTACGCAAGGGTACTTAGTATCTTTCATGCAAACGTGATATACAATGGTCCAGAATTAACGGATTACCAGCCTCGCCGCCTCGAGTTTCTTTGGGTTCGCTGGTTTGAAGTCCTTGAAAATCGTCGAGAGCAAGATTCTTGTAAACTGGATGTTCTACGCTTCGTTCCTATGGATGATGATGGCGCCTTTGGTTTTGTTGACCCAGCAAATGTGCTAAGAAGCTGCCATCTGATCCCTGGTTTCTCCGAGGGTAAGCTGCATCCCGACCATCAGGCTAGGTCGAGAGCATCCCGAGATGGCCATGACTCAAAGCGGTACTATGTCAATAGGTTCGTTTTCTAGTTGATAACTTGGAGGTGGCTGATATCATGCTTTTTATCTTGATAGGTTCGTCGATCGAGACATGCTCTTACGCTATCATTGGGGTATGGGCATTGGGCACACATATACCCACACCAAGCTCGTCAGCACCGAAGAATCCCACGGAGGAAGCCCGGAAAGTCGCGTTGCTGAGCTTCTCCCTGCGGTCAATCAACGCATCCATTGCCAACCTGTCACTCGGCATACCTCTACGTCTCACGAGCATGAAGATGATCCAGCATCTGGTTCTGACGCAGAGGATGGTTGGGAAGACCTTGAAGATTTGCATTCAAGCGGGGAATCGGATGCAGGGGTTTCTAGCTCAAGTGATGAGGAAGAAGTGTTAGAAATGTACTACGGATCAGATTCGATGGATGTAGATGAATATTTGTAGACTACTTTCCCCACCCGTTCGCCACGCCAGATGAATTACTTTGTCCGAGTCAGGACTCTCTTCGGACTCGTTACTACAAACATGACGCTCGATTCAGCTCGAAAGGAGACCGCACGACGAAGTACGCACTCAGATCGGCAAGAAGAATGGCGAATATTGCTGATCGCCCAACAAGTACTGGCAGCGGCAAATTCAAGTTCCCGCGCTTCCAGCTTCTTCGATGAAGTGTCCCTGGTGACTCATTCCGCCCTTCCTGGACTCTGAGTGTGCGTCTTCCGTTTTAACGTGTCCCGCGGCTCCTTAGGCTGCTTCCTCGCGTCTTCATCACCCTTCTGTGGCCTTGGTGCAAAGTCCGTCAAACGTATTGCCACACTCACCTCATCCACTCTCCCTCAGCGAGCTCAGGTATCTGGAGTATATCTCTTTATCATGGTCACGTCGTAGGTCCATTCAAACGATCCCCGGGTGTCCGAATCACCGTTCAACATGTGACCCACTCCCCTCCCAAACCTACTTTTTGTCTAGACGTATACCGCAACCCACCCATAATATCCCCACCCTCTCAGATAAACTCTGTTGCGTTTACGACACATCCCAACAGTAGTAAGTACCGAGAACAACTCTGCGAAAAAGTAAGAGTACGGATTCGTTGCGGTTTCAACAGTCTTCCTGCAGTCCTGAACAACAGCGTGTCAGAGGTGTCTGGATGACACATGTTCGGAACGGCGAAACGGTCAAGATCGACATCTTCGCCCGCTACCGGTGGAACCACTCCTGCGACACCCCTAGTACGAAAATCTCCGTTCTGGTCACGCAAGTTTTCGACCTCATCTCAACGTCTTACGGCCCAAGATCTTACTGTTCCAACTGAGTCACCCTCGCTTCCAGCCTCGAAAGCCACCTTCCCCCACCACGTCAATTTCACTGCACCTCTAGCATCCCTCGCTCTGTCAAGTAGCAATCTAGTAGTTCGGGACTCTCTAGGCGCCACTCGGAACGTGCTCTTCATCGCCCCTCGACGGCGAGTATCAACATCTCAGTCTCTCTCACTTCACGCTGTCCAGCTACGCGACGTCTGATTACAGCTGACTCCGCAACGCCTTCACGTCTACGCTTCACTTTACAACAGCTTTCCATGGTTCCTTATCCAAACGAGTCACTCTCGGTCCATCCCACGGCCCAATCCAAATCAATCTGCGCAACTCCCGACCTCATTCCTCGACTAATCCGCCACCCCTGCATCGACTTTCTATTCGTCTCATCTTCCCCAAAACGGGTTTCCCTTCTTCAATGGTACCCGTCCCCCACCTCCACTCCTGCGACCATCTCAACGTCTTACAACCCGACATCTTACTGTTCCAACCGACTCACTCTCGCTTCCAGCCATGAAAGCCACCTCCCCACTCCACGCCAATCTCACTGTACCTCCAGCATCCCTTGGTCGGTCAAGTAGCAATTCTAGTAGTTCAGGACTCTCTCGGCGCCATTCGGAACGTGCTCTTCGTCGCCCCTCGACGGCTCGCACCAACATCCCTAGTTTGCCGCAACGCTCAATTGCTCCAGATAGTACCAATGTTCAACCCACCGCCGATCCATATTCTCTTACTTCACGCCGCCCAGCCACGCGACGTCCGACTACAGCTGATTCCGCAATGTCTTCACGTCCACGCTTTCTCTTTACTTTACAACAGCCGTCCATAGTTCCTTCTTCAAACGAGTCACTCTCGGTCCATCCCACGGTCCAATCCAAAATCAATCCGCGCAATCCACGACCTCGTTCTTCGACTAGTCCGCCACTCCTGCATCGACTTTCTACTAATCTACTCGTCATCTTTCTCGTCGTCTACCAAAAACGGTGTCCCTTTCCCAACGGAGTCCAGCCGTCTCCCACCTCTCGCTCTTCTCGGCTGTCTCTGTCTCAGATCCCAGCCGATGTCCTAAAGCCTCGAACAAGCGAATCTTCCGAGATGTTCGTTGTTAGATTAGTCTGACTTGTCTCCAAGGCCGAATAGCTGGAGTCTTGACCTCTGCGTAAGCTTCCGCTGTCAGTTTTTACTCCCGTTAACTGTTTGTGCAGCGGAGACTCGATACATACTGATTCACTCGAGCTAGTTATTGGACGTTTTGATTTACAGTGACCGTCGCATTGCGCAGACTGTTAATGGATGATGGTCTGCTACGGGAGACACAAAAATCGATGGAGTGATTGAAGTTTGGGGATAGGTATCTTTTGTGCAACCCTGACTCACTCGCTTCCAAAGGTGTGTTTTTCCCAAATCCCCTGGCACGGCATTTGCTCACGATGATCCTCCGTCGTAGATCACCCACAGTATATCCTAGCTTTCAGCCTCATCATGTTACACACCGACATTTTTAACAAGTCAAATAGATGCAAGATGTCTTTGATTCTGGAGATTCTTGATGTATGTTCCTTGATACCCGTCGCACGCTCGTTATTCTCCCCCGCTGCTTTCCAACGCCTCATCAATGCGTGTTGTTTCCCCACGTATCCTCCTTGTCCATCTACGCTACCCCAAAATCCGTCGAGGTACACATGCACCCGTACCCGCAATAGGTATGACTCGGATACGCGGGTTTGGCCACGTGGCGGTCGTCAGTGTGCTCTCCGAACTATCTCCTTGTCATCTTGGCACAATGCGCCTGCCCACCTACTGTTGCTCTCGTCCTTTCGCTTCCCCTCACCGTGGCTCGCTTGATGTACATGTGCAGCAAACTGCCGCGTGCCTCGCCTGCGCTCGCTACGCGCACGGCGAAAATTCGCCCTCGCCCTCATTCTCTCCCGCCCTTGCGATGCACACGTGCCCGCTCGTTCCTCAACTCCTTCGATGTATCGGCGACGGCGTGTGGCGACTGCCACGCACTCTCATTCCCCAGACAGTGCACGACGGTTTCCGCCCTCGCTTTCTCGTCTTCCCTCTCTTTCTCTCCTAAGCTTCCCCATTTGGTGATGTGCACACCAACACCAACACCCCCGGGTCACACTCGACGACATGATGCGATGGCGTACTCCGAGTCGCCGTCGCTCTTCCTACCTCTGCGTCCTTCTGCATACCTGGACCAACGCGCACGCAATGGCGCAACACAACCTGGACAGTGACATATAGACACGTACGACGGCAAAGTGCGATGTGGAGCACTGCACAATGACGGCGCAACGAAGTGGCTCCACAACAGCGTGGCACTACAATGTGAAGCCGCGATACTGCGGCAGGACCACGACACGATGCAACAACGGGCCGGCGTGACGCACCACGGTGCGACTCCACAACGACGTGGCAGCGTCACGCCGTAGCACCAAGACAGCGCGACGACGCAATATATCATCCATTCCCCCACCTCAACCCTTCCGTGCGTCATGGTGCACAAACGCACGTCGCCCTGGTTGCGCACGCATCGTGAGGTCAAGCACACAACGCGTGACCTTGTGGTGTGAAGATGCGTAGACATGGTCGCGACATCGTGGGCACTGATAACCGTAAGTTCGGTGTCTACAACTGATGTATGACGCTCGTTCATGCTCGTACTCGCCCTTAGCATTGTTCACCCTGCCTAACTCGCCCCTCCTTTATGTCCACACGGATGTGTGCGCACGCGCACGCGCACCCTCAATCGTCATTGTTCTACCTCGCCCCAACCCACTGTCCTCGTACGTGACGCTCGCACGCACGCCATCGCATGCCCTTGCCTGCATTTAGGTGCAACTGCGGCTAGCTCATTATCGTCCTCCTTCACATTTGAAGACGTGGCGGAATCCCTCATAGAAAAGGCGAATATCAGTGTCGGGTGATGTAAACTGGCAGAACCAGGCTCCGAGTACCCCAACACAATGCTTGCGCAAATCCCAAGGGCATCCAGTGCACCAACCTGGCTGTATCGGCAAATCGCGCGCAGAAACGAGAAGCCGGAAACAGAGGAAGACGAACGACATCCTCAGTATCAGATTGTCGCATGTGGATGCGACAAGTTCTTCAAGCCATACTACCCTTCCAAACTGATGTATGTTGACACCTACCTTGAAGCTGACCCTCGCTAAACGTTGTTTGCAGAGCGGCATTAAAATCATTCTAAACTGGGCATCACTCATATTCACTTCCCCTGCTAACCTTCTCGTCCCTTTCGTCTTGTTCGTAGTCTCAAAGAGACACTTAGCCTACGCCCTTTCGGACTCAAACATCTCTCTTCAGCCGTCACCGATCTCCAGGGTCGGTGCGTCCACTGTACCCGCTACCCCTGTGGAGAACATCCCTGTCGTGACCATCACCGATTCAACGGACAAAGGCTGTGACAGTGCGGACGAGTCCAAGATGCTCATGTCCAGAGACTCTGGGGACAGCGCAGGCTCCGAGGATGATGTAGAGATGATCCCAATGTCGGTCACCAATCGCGTGTCCTCGCCGTCCAAGCACCGCTACTATGGCCAGGAAGTCCTCAACGATGGCGAGTCCTCGGCGAGCGCTAGCTAGAAGGACCGCCCCGTGCTGGCCCTTGACACGACCAGCGACCATGGTGACGAGGCAGTAGGGGGAAAACCTCGAAATTGGCGACGACCGTCGCTCTCTGTCTCGCAATCCCCGTCTCACTCGATCAAGCATTCGTCCAACTCGGGGATGGATGAGTTTTTGTTGATCAGCCCCACCTCACCAGAGCCGCTATCGCGGTCCCGCAGCGTACGACACGTGCTTGGCCCGCGACCAAGCGTGAGCTCGCCGGGTGTGCCATTAGCCCCCGACGCACCACCGCCTTCGTCTTCACTTTCCTCGTCCCACGTTGTCTCTATTTCTATACCCACTGAACCACACTGAAGCCCGGGACTGGACACGACAGAAAGGGATGCCGATGTGCGGATCTTCATGCCTGCTGTGGACTTGGGGAGCCCGTACCAATGAAGGTCAAGGTGTTTCCCTGCCTGCGTGATACCTCACTCGTCCGGTCGACGCACATGAGCGTAGTTAGTTTTGTTCTTTCCGCTGTTCTCGTATTGATGATAGCTTTCCTTCTATAGTATCGTCAGTAGCACATAGTTGTAAATTGGACTCGTCCACTGTTAGGTTTCCGGTCCCTTGTTGATTTGAATACTCAGACTCCATTAGCAAGGACTACGACATATATCATCAAATATGGTAATACATTCTTTTATATCTGCCCTTCGGAGAACTTTTGCGCGAGAAATTGACTATGTGCGTTAACCAAGTTGCTTTCTTTATCTTATAACACTCAGATGCACAAGTTAACTTCTACTACCCGGTACCAGCCACCCTCTTCTCACCCTTACCTTATCCTACCCCTCTGGGATATGATTGTAATCAATAGCTAGGAACAGCATCACCTCCCCATTTTCCTAATAGTTGTAATTGTTGATCATATTAAATCTAATTATCACATAATGGTATATTATTATAAACAATATCTGGAAATATCATCATCTCCACTATAGACTCTTAATGATGTTTGGATGATAATTATTGCTCAGAGTCTTACCTGATATTATCACAAATATATGTTCTGATCTATAGATTGAGGTATATTGCACCCTTAATGATCAATTTTTTCCATGTTCTTCCAGAGTTATTGTAGGATTATCAGCCAGATATCCTCAAGGCATTCCAATGTCACTACAGGCTCTTAATGATGTTTGGATTATAATTATTGATCAGAGTCTGATCTAATATTATCACAAATATATGTTCTCATCAATAGATTGACACTATTAAGGTGTGATGCACCTCAATGATCAATATCTACCATGTCCCTCATGGCTGATCTGGATACCATCATCAAGGCATACTCAGGCATCCCAGTGTCACTCTATGTTCTAAATGAAGACAAACATATAATTACTGATCAACTATTATAATGTTCTATCCTGCTGGGATTCAGTTGTAACTTAGTTACCTTTTCATATCAGCCATACATTCTTAGCACTACTCTGATAGTATGAACATAGGACTGATAGGTTAGTTATAATAAATTGCCAACTAGTACCAGCATGATATATTAAATCCATACTTTGGACACTCTGCTGCCTTCCTTGCAACTAATGATATTCACTGATCTTGTAGTTATCTTTTCATATCAGCCATACATTTTTAGCACTACTCTGATAGTATGAACATAGGACTGATAGGTTAGTTGTAATCAATTGCCAACTAGTACCAACATGATATATTAAATCCATACTTTGGACACTCTACTGCCTTCCTTGCAACTAATGGTATTCCCTGATCTTGTAGTTATCTTTTAATATCAGCCATACATTTATTGGTACTACTCTGACAGTTTGAACATCAGTATGTCAGCTCTTGATCATGCTGAACTAATTATGTTAAAGGACTGGTAATCATTCATCAAGTACACCAGTGCTGAGATAACATTTTCCTTGGTATGTATTTCTTCTACTATCTGTTCATAGCCTTAACTTGCTGCTGGCTACTTGGCAGTTACTGATATTCAATAATCTAGGACTGGTCTTATTATATCAAGTTTATGGATGTTTGTAAGATCCATCTGGCTATATCAGCTCCTCACCAATTTCCTGATGGCAAAGGAGCGCTCCTGTGCGCTCATGCTGGAAACCGCGACCGGACTTCACGTTGCGGGGGATATGCGGACTGAGTGTCTGACCTTTTGGGGTGATCCAGTCTATGATGGCACCCTTCATGCCTTTTGTATCATCAGCCCTTGCACTGTTAGCACCTTTCTGAACCTATACATAATTGTTGTAGAGTAACGCAGTAAATTTAACAAATGATCTCACCAGTTCCGACACGGTAACAATGTCCTCCTCCGAAGATTCCATGAGTCGACCTTCGAGCCCCGGGACCATCCTCAACAGTTCACGAAATACGGCATATTCTTCCTTTTGTCTTCCGGAAAGTTATCAGTTAGTTCGCGTTCAAACCAACTCTGGAAGCTACTTACTGAGCCGTGAGCGAATCTTGCCCGTTTTCCTCGATGTCGCCCATGAGTGTCAAGCCATTCGTCAGTAACGCTTGCACGTTACAAAATGCATGGGAAACTCGACCGAAATGCCGCCCGTGGTGAACTAATGGGTCGGGCATAGTTCTGGAGAGTGTCAGTAAGAAATTTTGATACGAATGCGGCGAAACGCACGGTCGTTTTCTAGGCCCTAGCTCGAGCGCATTCATGAGCGAACGCTTTTGTCCGCTGCTCGCAGTCTCTCCATCGACGTCTTGAACGACAGAGTTGCCTCGGCCCTCACGCAGGCCATCATTTGGTGCCATGGGATGCAAGAGTGGGACAAGAGTGGATCACGAAAGAGGTCAACGAAGGGACGACGAGGGAAACGGTGGAAACACTCACCTTTATATACTTGACCTGCAAGATCACGGTTCAAGTGCGTGACACGGGACTCATTGTTACAAGGGCAATTCAGGTTAGATCAGATCTCGCTTGCGTACCAGATTCGATCTCACCAAATATACGGCCTTCGCCGTTCTCGCTTAGCACCACCGATCGGATCTGGGCGAAACAATGAGATGAGTAAGATGGGATCTTGGTACAGTCGACTCGGACGTGCCGATTTACTTGCTCCAGGAAACTGGAAGAGCACTGCGCCACACCTCCAAATGCTGTGTGGGAAGTAAGCGCTTAAGTAATGAACCATCATTGCATTTTTGCCCGATTTACATCTATAGATTTATTGTTTGAAATCAGTGTGTCGACAATGAATATCATTGCCGCATGAGAGCAATGAATTGACCACTTGATCACAATGAACTTCAATGACTTTTATGAGTGATTTATGACCTTACTTACAGCGCGCAATCCACTAATACTACAGTGCTCGTTGCAGCATATGTTCAGTGACCGATTAGCTGATGTTGGTTCTTCACAACCCCGGGGGCGGAATTGAATGAAAGACCAGTGTATTGGTATTAGGATCATACATGAACACAATGTGTAGTAAATGACCTCCGCCACCTCGTCGTCATGTCCTCGTCATCCGTCGTCACCTCCCTCAGGCTCTTCATTTCCCTTGTCCTCGTCTTGCCTGTTGCGTCACGTCGCGTTGTCGTCAAGTCCCGTCCGTATGTGCACAGAAGAGGGAGGGGGAAGAGCGGACGCAGATGGGGGTTGGGCAGGCGTCGTCGAGATCGCGTCATCTGCGTTGAACCCCGAGACGGCGCGTTCAGCATGTGCGAGGGAGGAGGGAGGAGAGAGGGACGCGGATGGCGAGACGGTGCGTTCCGCGTAGGTACAAGAGTGGGAGTGGGAGGGGACGCGGAACGCGGGCAAATGGAGGTCGTCCCATTGGACGGCGTGGGCGCAGGAGAGGGAGGGGGAGAGGGAGGGGATCCGGATGGGACGAGGTCAGGCGTCCTCGTCAGTGCGTCGTCCCGTTGGATGGCGAGTCGGCGAGTTTTGCGTAGGTGTAGGAACGGGAGTGAAGGGAACGCGGACGGGTCGAGGTCGAGGTTGGGCACGCGTCGTCGATATCGCGTCGTTTCCGTTGGACCCCGAGATGGCGGGTGTTGCATCGTCCCCGTCGGACGGCGAGACAGCGCGTTCCGCGTAGGTGTAAGAGTGGGAGTGGGAAAGGACGCGGGCAGGTCGAGGTCGAGGTTGGGGAGGTGTCGTCGGAAGGGGTCGTAGATGGGTCCGTCGCGTCGTCCCGTTGGACGCCGTGTGCGCAGGAGAAGTGACTACCAGGACGAATTAGCATCAAAGCACACCGTGACTGTTCGCGACAGAGAGGAAACGCAAATGACGACTTGCATCGTGAGAACTTACCTGAGGGGCAGAGGAAATCGACATCTTTTCCTCTTTCTGTCTTTCCGTCAGAATCATGATGACATCTATTCCCCGCGACCCTATCACCTGCTCTGTGTCGACATTGTGCCCTGTCGTTTCGCTCCGAATGTATTGTCTTGCGTTCAGGTTCGCGAGTACCGTGTTAAAGTAGGCAGAGCAAAGCGGGATTGCAAACACCATACTAATCGATTCCGTCAGATAGGTGTGCATCTGTAGTGTTGGTTTCGGGCATGAGCGAAAAATCTAACAAACGTTGCCAGAACGCACCAAGAT
>JBBPPZ010000565.1:0-15228 GCA_038092255.1 Leccinum aurantiacum
CATCGCGGGTACGACTGTGCACGGCACAGAAGGGATGGCTGCGCCCGGTTGTTCGTCCCCGTCCCCGTCCATCTTGCCCTTGCACTCTTTGCATGGCCTCGATCTCAATCTCGCCCTCCCCTTGCCCGTAATACGCACGAGAGTACTCATTAGTCGTCAGCGGCGGCAAGAGCTGATGCACGAGATCCGTCCTAGCGGCCATCGTTGTGAGCTCCTTCCAAGGCCAATCGTCGTTCCCTCCTGCTCTCATCCCCATTCATCACACTCCTCCAGGGACAGCGACATCCCACCGAGCTCACCACGGCTTCTCCGCGTCCATCACCAGAGTACAAATATCTGAAGATGTCTCGTCGACTTCAAGCTCTTCGACGCGGTCATACGGAGGACCAGAAGGTGTGTACGTTCGCTGAGACTGGTCTTAAGTCATTACGTATAATACCAATTTGAGTTCGATTCACAGGCTGGTCTGCATGTATCGCGAGCCGTTGAAGATATGCCTTCTCGTCCTCGGAGAGATCAACGTGGAAGAGTAAACCGGAGGGTCCATCAAAACCCTCTATTGACCCCGGGAAGAAATCATTGAATCTCTTCCATATCAGACATGATTCGGGAGCAGTCCGCAAGTAATGAATATACTAGACCGGACACCGAACCACAACGTCAGCAACATTTTGCAAACACGGCAGGAGGACCACTCACGAGCAGGATGAGATTTCGAACCAAATCGATGTACTCCCTCCGCTGTGCATTACTCCCGTTCAAGAATCCTTTCAACGCGCACACTTCGTCAGCAGATGGGACGAAAATCGCGACAGGAGGGTTTGACTTGGTGCTCGCGCTCAGTGTCTGGTCGTTTTCCGATGGCGAGCAACTTCTTGGCCCATTCAAACACGACCACTGGCCAGGTGACTGCAGTAAAGTTCTCTCCCGACGGACGACTAATCGCGACTGTAGTACATATTCTCACGAATCTGTTCGTATCTACGACGGCAGCAACGTCCTAGCAGACTTTCCAATTCGGGTCGGCTCATGGAACAACGGATCCCTCGCCTGGGCCAGCGACACCAACTGCCTCTTTGCCTTGTCCGGAGACGGCGACATCCACTCTCTCGACGTGTCCACCAAGAAGACGCTCGCGAAATGGCGCATTCACAGCGACGACGAACCAAACTGTATCGCACTGGCATGCAACGACACAATCATCGCAGCCTCCGCTAATTCGTCGCTCTCACTCTGGGACACTACGACACATCAACAATTCGGGACCGTCATCCACCACTCCTATGACATCTGCATCTGGTCCATGGCCATTTCGCCAAGCTACGTCATTGCGACCACTGGAGACAAGGCAATCACGCTGCACAATCTCTATGACATCCTTCACTCACCCTACCGCAATAATGTGAGTAACGCTACTCGTATAAGATCACGTCCTTATCAATTTGTCCTTAGGTACGCTTGGAGCGAGAAATACGTTACATGAAGATTGAAAAGAACGTTCTCGAAGACATGGTTCAGTCTTTACGTGCACGCAACTCCTGTCAAAGTACGCTTATTTATCATGTGACTCTGCTGCGCTGATATTTGTTTCCACCAGAGGACGATATAGCAATGTTTCCAAACGATGCAAAACGGGCTATCGGAGGAGACAAGCACCCTCGATAAGCGACGGCAGTGGGAAATCGGCGAGTAATTCCATCGGCGACTCAGATACTAATCTGAGGATCTCTCCAGATTTTCGACGACGTTGTAGCGAAAAACTGGAAAAAGGGGGTGACGCAGCAATGGGTGCAAAAAACCATGACGCGGCCATCGGATCCTACTTGATCGCACTCTCACTTCATGCAATGAATATCAGCGACATCATACTGACATGCTGCAAGGCGCGAGTAGGCTTCTTGGAGGATGAACTCATAAACGCCACCCAGGTATAATTGATCTGCACAGCACACCGGGTTGACAGCGTTGACTGTACAAACAGATCACTGAATGCGACCCATCGAACTACGAGGGGTACAAAAGAAAACATGTGGTTAGCCTGGGGCGTTACAAGGAGGCATTTGACGCATTCGAGACAATGTTGTTGAGGATGGAGAATTCGCCTGATCCACAAGTTCAGCGTGAGTCGTTCTCATCCACGTTGCGCAGACGACGACGTGGGCTGATTTTGTGTCGACAGACATGCGGGGTCGTTGTCTCGACACGACTCCACTCATTCGCCAGGTCGTCGAGCAGACCATCCAAGATATACCCCGATTACACGCGGCTATCAGAGCCATAGATGGAACAATCGTGAGACTCGAGACGCCGCTCTTGACTCATCATCTAGTATTCTTCCGCTGACTTGTATTACTATCGACTGCAGAATAAATCAAGATCGATCTACAAGGAAGCGTATGTACCATCGATCTTCATCATTGTACTGGACTTCAATTCTGATCGTCTTCAAGACACGACCAAAGGCGAGATAAGGATCGATTCCAAAATACGAGCGCTAGCCTTCCTTCCTGGCCAAAGGCTTCGAATCGTCAGTGGCGAGGAAAGCACAGTTCAGTTACGCCATCTAGAGGATGATCTGGTCGGAGGGAAAATCGAGTCGAGCACTGGCGCTCTCGCCGTTGTTGCAACTAGAGATGGTCAGCGGATCGTCGCTGGTTCAACTGATGGGTTCACGATCTGGAACACGAGCGGGGACGTGCCGGTCAAGGTGGTCCACCATCCCATCGGTGGTGTAAGGGCCATCGATATCTCGTTCGACTCCAAGTGGGTTGTAACAGGATCAGATTCCCGTACCGCCGACGTGCGGGACATCTCCACATGCGAAAGACATCTGGGCCAACCTTGGACCTCTCAAACACGAGTACAACGTGATCGCAGTCAAGATCTGTCCTTGTGGCAGGCGCATCGCTACAGCAACTCTCTTTGGCTCAATACGAATCTTCTCCGCCATTTCGGGCCAAAAGATCATCACCCTACCCGTCTCAGTCACCGTGTCGCCGACCCTCGCCGACCCAAACGTCACGCTCGCTTGGCTTGCCAACTCGAAGCGCCCACAACTTTTAGCAGTGTCTCAGGGCCAGATCAAATGTCTTGACGCTAACGACGGATCCGTTATCATCCAATGGCCGCTTCGCGGCGTCACCCACCCCTCATCCATCATTCTATCATCCAACAACAAACTTATCACGTACACTCTGAATAGCTCCGTCATCATACGAGACATAACGACCTGGTCACCAGATCGGTGATACGCTCAAACATAACAGCAATGTTTCATGTATTGCCCTCTCTCCCGAAAGTGATCACCTCATAGTCGGGGCAGACACAAAGTTTACTCTTTATGATCTTCGAAAGCTTCCTATTGATGCCTCCTACTTCCGTGATGTGATTACTTCTCTCGTGATACCTACTCGATCTGATGATCATGTGCCAGACTACCACAGAGTGTGCTGTGTCATGTGCACATCACGAACAGGATACAGTTCAGAAAACCCCACCTGTAAGTGGCTGCTGAAAGTTAAGCTGTCAATTAATTCAGTTCATGGTTTGTTTTCAGACCACATATGATCGAGTACCTCTCTTGAGCATCATCAATGCTGCAGTCAAGCCTTGGCTTCACAGTTACCTAGATAGTGCAGGAGAAGCACTCACAAAAGAGATTGAAACATCTACACCTCTGGCTGATCACAATATGTATGCTAATCGGGCTCTTATACGAGGTCGTTCAGGAGATGGGAATCTAGCATTGGAGGATGCGGAAAAGGTGACATCTAATTTTCCCTTTCAAACCCTGTGTTTACTTGAATATAAAACCAGTCTCTCTCCCTCAAAAGGTCTCCAATAGGTCAGATCGCAAAAACCATAGCCATTATATGCCAGGGAAACTATGCATTGGCTATGCAGGAGATTCCTAAAGTATTGCAAAATGGCCATTCAATGCAGCATACATTCCTTTTGAGAGTCATTCAGGTTTGTGCTCAGTATTTTCATGTCTCAACTTCCACTTCACTACTGATTCTTTTTGGAAGAGTATTCTCTCTTGTTTGTCTGGGAAGTATGAGGAAGAAATATTCCATGTAATGAACTTGGGCAAGAATAAAAAAGATTCCCAGCTATTGTTTCTTGTTCAGGTATGTACTCAATTGATGGCACTGATCTTCAATTTCAATGCTTTTCTCAGGGAAATATGCACTTGTACAAGGGGAAATTTGAGGATGCAATGCAGTCCTTGAAGAAAGCTCAAGTCCCAAATATTTTCCCCCATGATATTACTCCAGAAATGTGGTCCATCTCTTATGTATGGTGTTCCTCTACTGAAAATTGAATTCATGGATGCTAATGATCCTAGATTTTTGGTTGGAAGTTCAGTGGTCTTGGGATCCAGGTTCAACAGAGAAAATGTGAATTTCTGCTAAGGGGAGGAAATTCAGAGGCTGCAGATCTCTTTCTTGAACTGAAGTCAAACACCTATCAGAGAGAGATTGCAACACATGCAGAACTCTCAAGCTGGGCTTTAAGTATGCAATCATGATCTCCGATGAGTTTATATAATATTCAAGAACCTTCTTGCAGCATTTGGAAGAGATTGTCTCAAAAAACTCGAGGCCCTTGGAGATGCAGCCTTGGCTGCCAAGAACTACAATGAAGCCATCAAACAGTACAAAGCAGTGGAGCCCCTAATAGCAGCTCCAAAATTGAAATATGGTCTACTGATCAAGAGAAGTGAAGCACTTGCAGAATGTGGCGAGGAAAACTGGGAACAGGCTTTGAAAGATGCAAATGAGGTACAACTACTCTTTCATGCTTGTGTTTATATTTATGAGTCTCTTCCAGGCAATCAGAATAGACTCATTAATTCCTTGGGGCTTCGAGCGGAAGCATGCGGTGTTGTATAAATACCAAGACACTCAGGAAGCAGCTGAAGCACTCGATCAAGTAATTTCCTTACTCGGGTCGTCTAAAGATCCCAAGTCAGCTGGTAAAAATATTTTGCATCACATTTCCGTCCACTCACAGCTTCTTGTTGGCAGAACTGCAAAGACAGGGTGTAAAGCCCCAGGAGAGAAAGAAAGCCATACTCGAGGTCATCAAAGTCACCCTCGAACAACCCCGCCCGCACATACTAATCAACACAAAAAGTGGACATCTTTGCGACAAGAAAAAACAAACAGAGACGTTCAGAGGAAACTTGGAGTACAAGGAACTTGTTCTGTCCCCGAAGTTGTGGGTTAGTGATGATGATGCCTCATGGAAAGAAGTCATCCGGGATTACTTCCGCTATTCTACGCTCTCTCATACTTGGGAGGATGCAGGCGAACCCGAATTCCGCCGTGTCGAGAAGATATCGATCGACAAACTTGAACCGTCGCTTCCTAACACGAAGTTGCAAATGTTCTGTTCCAAGACTCGCGAACACGGTTACCGGTGGGCTTGGAGTGATACGTGTTGTATCAACAAGGCCGAAAAGGAGGTGTTGAACGCGTCGCTGCGATCCATGTATCGATGGTATTCCGAGTCGTCGCTTACCATCGTTCACCTGAAGGGTGTATACCATCAGCTGGAACCCATCGATTTCGACGCCGCTATCATGCAGATTTTGGAAGAACTCCTCAAGGACTTCGTGGAGTGTAGGTGGAACCAGCGCGCGTGGACCCTGCAGGAGTACTTCGCCTCCAAGGTTATCCATTTTTACACCAATGATTGGAAGCCGTACCTCCCCATCTTAGGTCGTCATTCCGACATCAACGTCACTAATCACAAGAATCATCGTGCCATTCAACAAGGGATGGAACTCGTCACTAGGCTCAATGCGAAAGATCTCGCCGCCCTGAAGCCTGGGTCTGACGACGCACGCCAAAAGCTTCGCCTGGCTTCGACGCGCTCAGCTACCAAAAAGGAGGACATTGCCTATTCTCTGCTGGGTATCTTCAAGATCACTATCGAGATCATCTATGGCGATGATGAGGTGCCTCGTGCACTCGGTCGTCTTCTGGGCGCGTTACTCACCCAATCCGCCGATGTTACCCTCCTGGCTTGGACGGGGAAGCCATCTGAATATAACACATGTCTTCCTACCGACATCATCGTATACGGGGAGCCGGAATCTCTGCATATTCCCCCTCCGATCGAAGAGACGACACTCCCCGCCTTGATTCCGAACATGCTTTCTAGCCTTTCCACCTCGTATCTTGATTCCGTCGTACAGCTCTATGACCGCCTGCTCGAATTACCACCACCAGATATCCACCACGGTCGTCTCAAGTTGCCATGCATCCGGTTCCAGCTGGACTCCATTACGGAAGATCAGGGAACCCACAACTACCTAGCGACGGGACAGTTCCTTAGCGAGAAAGTTGAGCTCAAGCCCGCGGAGGACCTGTTCCCCTCGCGCAACATGGTCCTTGTGCATCCTTGGTTCAGATGTCTACAGGACCTAAGCAACCCCCCGTTGGACTGCGATGCCCGGCGTAGAAGTGCATTGAAACTTTTCCTCGCTCTCAAACAGCCATTCGGTGCTCTCTTGCTTGCTAGGGATTCTGGTGATTACTACAAGCGTATCTCCACCGAACAACTCATCAAGGTGCAGATTCGCGAAGACGTATCTCCGGATCAACTCTTCGAAAACACAAGTGTACTTTACATACGCTAGTGGCCATCATCCTTTCCTCGAGTATTACTGATAGATTTCTTTATCGCGTTTATGTTCGCTGTTGCTACCTTCAGTCTTTTTCCAATCGATTATACTTGATCTTTGTGCTATGTATATGCTTCCTCCCCCCTCTACACACCTCACCCTCTCGTTCTTAGAAGAACTTGTCGTCTGTCTTCCAAGTCTCTCGACTTTAGTCACAAATCCCCTTTCCACACATTGTAGTTCATCATAACGCTTCGTTTGGGGCTCAGTACAAATGTTGCGCGTGACTACGTTTCTATCGATGGCGAACGATCCACGCATGATTTGGAGCCGGTATAGGGGTGAGAAATATATGAAGAAATGAGGAGGCGCGAGCGGTCGTGTTCGTCTCGTCACTTCTGGCGGAGAGAACATATCTTTTCCTTCGTGTCAATGGTGAAAATTTAGATCTCCACCGTGGCTGTGGGTCTCGAAGCTTTTTTTTCGTGACCGAGGGCCATTTCGCCGTCGACGGAAGGCCGACTTGGCAATATCAACATCTTCGTTGTGCGGCATCCTTGGTGACCCTGGAGTGCATCAAGAACTTCTTGACCTGCACCGCTTGCACGAGGTGAGGTGGGCAGGACAAGTTCGGGCAACATGAGGAGGCGGGTGACGCTCACATGATGTTATAGACGTCGACTATATAGCAAGTGGGAGATAGTAAGTGCTATTACCCAATTATGCCCCCAGTGCATATGTACAAGCACCGAAAAGTTCCAACGTACCGGATAACGATAGAAGCCAGAGACCTAAAAAGGAAGGCACGTCATGGCCTTGACGTGCCTTCCTTTTACAGACATTCCCACGACCAGAGCGAGAGTGGACTGGAAGGAGGCGACAACGTTGAACGGGGAGACGATGGGGGCACGTAACATGAGCGAGAAAGCAGTCAAAGCCGGTGCTCTACCGAACGGCTAGCTCGTTCGCTGGCTGCGGAAGCCCGCTCGACAACTTAGAAGAAAGGATTTGGACCATTGTGAAGGGGAAGCTGAGGGCCGACTCGGCCTTGGTCCGCTCGATGAAGTCTTTGCGGTCCGCGGAGATCTTCGGGGGAGGTCAGCAGTGACCGTCATCGCACTCTGGTAGTGGGTCAGAACGAGTGGAAGAGCGCGCGGGTGACTGAGCCTGCGCCCGCTGAGTTAGGCTTGCTCTGTGGTGGATGGAGTGAGGTCTGCAGCGCCGCTTTTGTCTGGTGTGATGAAGTTTCCAGCATCGTCCTCGTATCGACCCGCCCGCTACGCTCATAGCACCAAACAGAATTTTGCTCCGCTCCCCTGACGAGGCTTTTGTCAGCGCCCACGCCTTTAGAGGAGGTATCGGCAATCTGAACGCTCCAGATTTGAGTTTCAGTGGTGCTTGATGGGAGAAAGGAGTCTGCTAGAGCTAGTGGCCGCAGACCCGGTATAGGCGGTGCCATTGCCTACAAAGACAGCTCCGAAACGACTGATGGAGACGAAATTGGAACCGAAGGAGACGGAGGGGGTGATCCTCAAGCTAGGTTGAGCCATGAGGGGTGTCCTCGCAGAACCAGAAGCCGGTATATGCCCATCGATAGACTGCAGCTCGTGAGAATCTCGGCGTCCACTAAGAAGCGAGGATGGAAATGAGGGCTATTTTGGTGAAGCAATCATCGTCGTGGGTCGATTGAAAGTAAGGTCGCAGGCTGTCGTTACCAGCCGACAGACGCAAGGGTCAAGACGGTGAGACAGCAAAGACGCAGAGAGAAAACAGACACATTAGTGACTTGTCTTTGAAAACTTGTTGCTGAACGTCCTGTCGTTCACTGACGACGTTACCTGAAGAGGACGGAAGGGTGGCATAAGATTAGCTAATCAGGCTTGGGGTCGCTTTTGGAAACGGACTTCTCCATGATCCCACTCAGGCAGGAGGTGTAAGGCGACCCTACTTTCTCTCGGCGTGCAAGTTTATAAGACTCTACGTTGACGATCTTCATTGTAATTTCCAAGCGTACAGTTCTCCACCTCTCTGGTGACATCATCTTTCACGGTCATATCCGACGAGCTGTGGTTGTCGGGCTGCCAACTTTGAACCTTTATGGGACTTGCACTGGCAGTTGTCTCCGTCTTCCTCTCAACTATAAGCCTAGTCTCACGCGCCACTGGCAATAATATTGCTTTGGATTCCAAGCGAGTGTCCCGGCCTCAGCTACACCCTTCAAGGTACTCTTGTCAACCATTGGGACCCTTCTCGATTGGCAGGCTGTTGTCCTGAAAATTCAGTGGCACCGTCTTGATCTTCCGTAAAGGACCTCTCGATGCCGAAGTGGGTGAGGATATATGTCGGAGGCTCCAACGACTGGTTCCTCTCTTGACGACCATGCGTATACTGGCATGCCAAGTTCCACTCGCGACACACATAGGCTATTGTCATGATTCCATTATTCAATATGCAGTTCGCGTCGCCAGTGGTGGATATTCTCGATTGTCCTAGGTTCAAAGCGCACAAGGTGTTGGTTCTCAATTGACGCCCGTCGAGTACAATAATACCAGCTAGAGAAGGCTTAGCAGGCACGTCAACAGCGGCCCTGCATTGCGTTGCAACCTTCATCCCAGTGATCCCACGCTTTGCTTTCTACTACGCTTTGGCATGTCCGGGAGGGACGAAATGGGTTGTCCCTTGAGGCTTACAGCCTCCACAAGCTGTCCACAAGCCTCAAAACGGTTGCCTCTTTCGCAACGCGTTGGCGTCGCTTGCTCTTTGCATCACTCTTCACTCGAGATTTGTTCCTGTCCCACCACACTCGTTTGGTGGATCAATGTGTCTCGGGATTCATTTGCGATAACCATTGACTCGTGTGACAGACAATTTTCAAGACCAGTTGGAATGAATCCCTACTTGCGCGAAAGCCAACTCCGTATACGTGGACGATAATACCCAAAAAAAAATGTATTTCCACTTAATAACAACCATTCATTGTTGACTGAGAGCAAGAGAGCGCAAGATATAGTCGATACATCCTCAACATCTATATGTACAGGCAGCGTCAGGCGCCCTGCGCAACACTTGCTCGTACATTCCCTGCAGTCCATGCTGTTTTATAGGTTGTCTCCGGGGTGAATATATAAGTCGTTAGACCCCAGGAATGGATATGACCAACGCCGAGCCGGACGGGATATCCCAGCCTCTGGTCAGAGTTGTGCTAGAAGTGGCGGTATATGTTCTTGCGTGGTTTGCAGGTCACAGTAGTGCGAAGGAGTACCGTCGTGCACGACGGCCACAACGATTCAATGACCTGCATGGGCCATGATAAGCTCGGTCTACGGCAGACGGACAGACACTCACAGACGACGAAAATCCCAGGTTGGATGTCACGGAGATGGTCAACACTCTTGGGACCATCCCAGCGTGTATAGTTCTTCAACTTCGGGATGCGTCCAGACAACAACAGGAAAAAAATGATGATCTGAATAATGATAGATAAGTAAATACGGTGGACGACTATCAAAGCCGTCGAGGACGATCTGCCAGTGAGCAGAAGAAATTTAGTCTTCGCGCGCGCGTTAAGAGTTGGGTTGGACGACTTACCAAAATTCGCCCGGGGAAGGTCAAGATACGATGCAGAAGCCAATGGCCGTAGCGCGCATCTCGTCTATCAGGGCATCGAAGGTATCAGAAGAATGTGGATAGTCGGGTGGGTCGGAGGTGAGGCATGGTGACGAGGTAAGGAGTGATTCCAATGGTTTATAGTCGTCCATTCTGGATAGGGAGGCGTAGATTACAAGCAGGAGCGAGTAGATCTGGCCGAAGAAACATTGCTGGGTTCGAGTTGCTTTCGAGTCCACATTTTATACTGTTGTCCAAAAAATGTGTAGCCATTTCGGTTCAAGGTTGTGGTATTCCTATTCAACCCCGTTTATGGCAACATTGAACCAACAATATGTCAACCCCTTCGCTTACCATCATTCGCGGGGTTTAAAATTAAAATGACGCTTTGAGCCGAGACGCTCGTTATAACCAAAGCTCTATAAACAACCACATAAGCGCTGTCCTTTGGGTTCAAAGTTTGGTTGTTTCATTGTTATGTTCCGTTTTCATTTTGACCTGGAAGATGCTTTGGACGAGGCCACGTTTCAAACAGAGACGGCAGCGCCTCCTGAGAAAATGCATGGATCAACTTCACAGCAGTCTGCTGTGCCATTCGCCGAAATTGACCTTGATTCGTTGGTAAGCACTGCGCAGTGCATTCTCCTTGCCAAATCTGACCGTCACCCGCTCGGATTCGAAGTCTAGCTGGAAGCCTTGCCTGACCAATTGTCTTACTCATTCGTCTCTGTTCCGTCTTCTGACGGTTGCACTCCTGGTCTGAAGATTGCGCGCCGAGACCTGTTCGATGCGCGGTTTCAGCTCATCTCCGAAGGCACGGTCGATGGTGATGCCCCGATCGCACCGCAAGCGCCTGGGTCAGACCCCTGTCCTGCCGCATCGGCACTCCAGTTCATCGATAACCCCTCCGATCTCGTCCCCCTCGTATACGAGGGCGGCCTGAAGACATGGGACTGCAGCCTCGATCTGGCCAGCTGCCTCAGACGCGACGGTCTCGCAACCAACGTCGCCAAGGGCCAACGTGTTCTGGAGGTAAGATAAGGATCGCTGCCTGATCCGTCCCATCTAGCCCTAATCGTGCGCCCCATTGTTCACCATATGTTCACAGCTAGGCTGCGGGACTGCCATTCCGACTGTCTGTCTTCTTCAGGACATATTTGCGGCTACACCTGTAAATAATAACCCCGAGATACACATGCACCTACAAGACTACAATGCCTCCGTTTTGCAATTAGTAACCGTGCCGAACGTCGTCCTCGCTTGGTGTAAGTTGTGTTTTTTCCACTGCCTGCCCCTTGATAGGCTCCACATGCTAACCTAGTGTTGTTAATTAAAATCTGACGCTCCTCCTCCCCTCCCCTCCCCTTTCCACAAACTTCCAGACACCTCCCCAGCGGCAGCGGCTTACCGCGATTCGGAAGCCCACGCGTCAGTCGAAAACGGTGACGACGCCAACAGTGCCGATTCGGAGCTCCATATCACCCCCGAGCTCCTGACAGCATTTAAAACTTCGTTGCGCGCCCACAGACTCTGCTTACGCTTCTTTTACGGTTCCTGGGACACCTTCGACCTCGGCCTCACCGGCGGCCCTTACCACCTGGTCCTCACGTCCGAGACCGTGTACCACCCAAGGAGCCTCCCGGGCTTGGTTCGCCTCTTGCGCGACGCGTCTTATTTTTCTTCTAGTTTCGATTATGGCTCTGGCTCTGGCTCTCTTTCCACTGACAGCGGCGAGGGAGGACGCGCACACGCTTATGGTTGTCTTGTCGCGGCGAAAACGGTCTATTTCGGTGTCGGAGGCGGCGTTGCTGAGTTCATCCGGTGTGTCGAGTCGGTCGCGGGCGATGAACCAGAGGACGAAGTCGGTGATGGCGGTGATTCTGTTGGTGGTGGCCAAGTGGAAACGATCTGGGAAAAGTCGACGGGCGTGAGCAGAAGAGTGATGCGCGTACGGTGGGACGCGTGTAATTAGCGGGGGCACTAGATCAGGCCATGACTGAAATGTTTGTTTCGGGTTGGTGTACTATCAAGAGTTTGAGTCGCTCGTGTCGTTCAGCAAGATGGTGAATAGGAATGTGGGTGGTGAATGTGGGCGTACGTGGGCGGATGTCACTGCCGTTGTCAAGAGGTTGTGCGCCATCAAAATGCATTCTCATGAGCTCCCAAGCGACTGCAGAAGAAAAAATGTGGACAAATCCGGACTCGAACCGGAGACCCCCCGCATTCAGCACCATGCTAAGCGGATGTGATAACCAGCTACACCATATGCCCGACAACGATATTCAGCGTTATGACGCATTGTGAATTTCTGATTACCAGTCCTTCTGTGGGAACTTGGCTAGGTTCAAGCGATCGCAACCTGGTCATTAAATTATAAGCAATACGCATCCACCTACCAGCCCGAGATGTGGAACTTGAAAGGCTCTTGCAGAATACTCAGTGATGCACCGTTGCACCCAAGTTGTCTCCTGGCGCTGCGCACTGTTTCCGAGGACGAGCCATGGTATACAGCAACTCCAACTTAGGAAGATTTGAAATTTGAATACACTTTTCGCACGTTTAGCAACGAGTCCATCGGTGTTATCCTCTCTCCGCCCATTCGCTTGCTCTCCCACATCGCTTTATCGGCGATTTGAGGCGGTTCTGATAAAAATAATCATGCCGTTGCACTCGCGGCGGGTCAACCGTCACCATCTGTTCATCGCACGTACAGCAAATTTGGGTTCCGAGTGGATAAATACAATTGACCTCCTTCGTTCGTGTCTCGCTCTCCTGCCATGTCCCGGCCACCATCTATCGTTCTCCTGCCAATCGCCCTCTCGTTGCTTGCGTTCGTGCGAGCCCAGGCTCCACAAAGTAGCTGGCCCCAGGTGTATCCTGGTATGCCAACCGGTGATTACAGTCCAGAATGGCAGAACTGTGCGTCCTCAATTGTGTGCTCCTTACCGCCAGTTCACGCATGATGTTGTTGTTATCGTAGACTTTCAGGTGACAGAAAGCCTACCAAACGTAACATGGCCGCTTTCTCGGAACTGGGCTGGAAATATCCCCGTCCAGAGAGCGGGGCATCCAAATGATACCCTGTTCTTTTGGGCATTCGAATCTTCAAACGGATCGTTCACCGCGAATAGTACTGAGCCTTGGGGGATCTGGTTGAATGGAGGGTGAGTCCACGAGCGCATATATGGCTATGCAATTGATGATCCCGTGTAGTCCTGGCTCTTCGAGTCTAATTGGACTTTTGTTTGAGGTGCGTCCATCTATGCTAGCTATTTCCCGCAAATTCGTGTTGACGTGTTTGGCTCAGCATGGTCCCATCAACATCTTGAGTAATTATTCTGTTGCTGAAAATCAGTATGCATGGACTACTGTTGCCGATTATGTGTACATTGACCAACCAGTGTAAGTACGTTGACCGTCGTCTTTATAATGGTATATTCAAGTACTCCCATCAGTGGCACTGGGTTTGGCACAGCGGATGCCAACGGCCAGAGTGAGCATGCCAACTATGCTCTAATGTTTATCGTTTAGTAGTTCTGACACCCCGATCAGTTGCCGACGAGGACCAGATGGGTGCTGATTTCGTGAGCATCCATACTAAATCTGCCAAACCGTTGACGTACTGATATAAATATCCGTAGATGGGATTCCTCGAAAATCTCGTAAAAGTGTTCCCCAGTCTCGCCACGCGACCTCTGTATCTTACTGGTGAGAGCTATGCTGGGACGTACATAGTATGTGTTCCCATCTTCGTCATGCGAGTCCGTATAACACTGCTCCAGCCATACATCACTAAAGCATACTTTGAGACGGAGAATCCTCCTGTTAACCTGGCGAGAATCGCCATTGGAGACGGAACGATTACGTCTCAAGAGGCATGCGTGCAATCACCTGTCATTAGCGTGTTGGAAACATACCCGCAGATCATTGGATATGATCCGGTGGTGTTTGAGTACTTCCAAGAACAGTTCGTTGCACGCAGTGATGGATGCCACAGGGGTGCTAACTTTCCGTTTAGGAGCAAACTCTGCGGGTATGATTTAACGCTGCAGTACCCCCAGCCAGAGCACTACCCAAGTCTGAACGCTCCAATGCCCCCTTCCGCTTCCAGTAGTACCCTTGGAAAAGACAGCTCGAAAGTCACAATGCGAGGGATCGTGTCCGATGTACAGAACCGGCATGCTGCTCGGTTGAGAGAGAGAGATGTTTCATCGTTGAAGCACCACGAGAGACTTCTTGCGCGCGATATGTGGAAACGGGACTTGTCTGGTCGAGCGAACGGCACGATCGACCCCTGGTATTTGTGTGACGTCTATAACGAGATGATCGATTATGCTGTGAATTTCACTTTTCCTTGGTGTAAGTCTCCTTTCCTTCGAGTCGCGCTCGTATCTGATTCGTTCGTCAGCGTTGGGAAAGGATTTTGACTACTACAACATTCCCGATGCCCTGAGCCCTGAAGTGGCAATGGATGCTAGTGTTTTTCTAAATGGTTCGTACAACTCGTGGAATTGCTGGGTGATGTTGACGTACATCTCCTCAGATGCCTCGACACGTGCTGCGCTCCATGCACCTACAAGCAAGGACTGGTTGGAATTTGTTCCCCCGTTCACACAGACTAACGCCTCCGGTAAGCCATTTTTCGTATTGGTTTACAGTGAATTTATGCTTGTTCAGTTAATGTCTACGGCGACCCAAGTGAGTTTCTATCCTTATTTTGGCTGTACATCGTCATTTACTCGCTACTCTCCTCTAGGTGTCGAGTGAGTCTTTCACACGTGTTCTGCATATTTGCTCATCTGAGAGGTCAGGCCGATGGCATTCCTAACTGATCTTGCGACGAATGCTACGGAGCATAACATGACGGTCATCGTATATTCTGGGAATGATGATTCGCTTGTTGCACATTTTGGTTCTCAAAGTCAGTTCTTCCTTTGCTTCTCGATGGAGCAACAGTTTGATGACTGCACACACAGTTGCCATCCAAG
>JBBPPZ010000566.1:0-15221 GCA_038092255.1 Leccinum aurantiacum
AAAACACGCGTTCGCGTTCGTTCAAACGCGACCAAGAAAATTCGTTCTCCCCCCTCTCTTTAGCCATGGCTGATTATTCAGGCACCGTCGAATGCACGCGGCTGTTAGCCGTTAGAATAACCCCCCCACTGGAAACGGTTAGTCTGTTTCATGTCCTCAGCTTCCTTGTAGCGCTCAGTGCTGTTCTATGTGTAGGGGAGGTACCGTTCCCTTGGTTCACGGTGCGTTTTCAGACTGTCCATCCGGGGTATCGAGCTCCGAGGTTGATGGATCCGCAAAGCCAAGGTCGAGGAAGAACGCGGATGTCTGGCCCGTCTGGACGAACCCAGGACGGGGCTTACGTTAGTGACTAATTCTACTCATCTTTGCTCGAATACAGCTTTTGGTCTGCTTACTGTCTCGAGAACATCATAAGATACTAATTAACCAAAGAACCATTTGGATAGTTTCTAGAACACAAAAAGATGCCAAGCCAAGCAACAGAAGAACAGCGCCGAGAGTGTAATTTCATGAGCTATTCAATTCTTATGCTTTTTTTTTTTAACAGCGTAAGATTACTGATACCATTCTAGTGGCGATCTGATCCCCCACCGAAATGAACCTGTGTCATCACGAATTGCCAAGCCAGAATTTCGTCGAGAATACTGGGATCGGCGAAGTGCCAAGCATCCTCTGCCAAGTCTGCCAAGAGTCTACCGAATGCTCTTGGCGAGCCCGAATCTGAGCTATGTAGCCCCAGGTCTGGCTCCCTAAACTCGAGCACATGTGTACCTAATCTATTGAGAGGACCATGCGCACCACTAACACCATATAGCAACTATTTCGCGCCGCCTCGAGGCCCTCCCCTCAATATAGTACTAAGTATACTCCCGATGGTCCTGTGCCGGTTCGATTCAAGACCCCACTGGCAGTGATAGATCTCATGCTTGCCGAGTTCAATAACCCATACAGAATTTTGCGGAGACACATCGCCCTACCATGTACATATCAATACAATTACCTCCAATCACGATCGACATCTCCGAGGCTCATTGACTCTTGGACCTCCCCGGATCTTGAAATGGGCTTGAGCCCTGGCCCTCTTTGTACTAGTACCAGCGCCCATGATCAGATGATGATTCGACGAGGAAGACAAGCCAGAATTCGTTGTTTCCAAAACACGCCATTTCTATACCGTTTCTTATCTCCCTGGATCCTAAATATGCGGATTCGTAAGATCACTTTTATTCCGTGAACTTCATCGACCGATCGATCGGGTTGCGGTCAAGAAAATTGGGGTGGGGGTGGTCAATTTACAGTGGTGTGAAGTAGGGTAGTACAACTATGAAGTGGTAATAATAAGGAATGGTGCTATGGGTAAAAGCCCAATGGGCTTTCCGGCCCGAGGCACGGATGATGAAATCTCGAGGAAAATATTTCAGCGGTCCTTGGACCTGACAAAAGGGAGAGGAGGGTGGGCAGTGCAAAAATCGACGGTACGCTGGAGCGAGAAACGCTGCTCAGCTAGCCCTACCGATACTGCGACCCAGAAACTCCTTGGTCGTAATGACTGTCGTTGACGCTCGTTTGCTAGATATCCCTTGTTCCTTCCCAGGTCTTTCCCTAAAGATGGGCGCAGCCTACATATCTCTTCTTGGTAGACGGAACTAACTCGGCACCTTCTAGCGCTGACAACGTGACGCGAGATGAGTCCGTGGCCGCAACTGGGACTCATCCGAGTCAATATAACATATATTGAAAATTCCTATAACCATAGTACTGGGCTGGTTCGACTCGGACTCGGGGTTCCGAGTCGGACCATGCCAGCTTAGTACACCGTACAGATCATGGATCGCGATCCAGCCATAAATTATCTCCTTCCATACGCTAGCCCATAAGCAGCCTGCTGCCCGAGCCGAACTTTGGACTTGGCCCACGGTGTTAGAGATCGCGACGAATTGGAGTTCAAGAACAATATTTGTCGGCGTTCTCGTGAACCATGTGCTACAGACGTTTCTCATGGAACTTTCTGGTAGAACCGCCTTTTGGAACTATTGAATAACTCAGAGATAAAACCGGTCCCATCGCAGTGTTGGGTTCTACTAGTACTTGGCGATCTGATCCCCAGGGTCACATGTACTACGAATCACTGCCAAGCTTAAAAAGTCCCGAGAAATTCGTCAGTACTGAGATCAGCACGCAGTTCCAAACATCCTGCCGAGTTACATTCGAGTTGTAGCTCTTCAAGCTACCGAGCTCAAAGAAGCCAGTGGACTGGCAGGTCCGCGGAGCTGTGTACCAGGGTCTCTGCCCCAAAAATCGAGCACATGTACACTAGTACTGATCCATCAATCTACTGAGAGGACCGTGCACACGACCAACTACTATCATGATGTAACACCGAATTAGCACCGCCCTTCGAGGCCCTCTCACAGTGTCGACCCTGCCAGTCCTAATTCGGGGCCCAGAGATAGATCATCAATCATATCTTCCATACGGAATTCTACGGCCCCGGATCTAAGACACGCTAGTATTATGTAGTATGTATCAGTACAATCACTTCCGGTTACAATGGACATCTCCGAGGCTCTTCTCATCGGGTCAATGGGCCGGGACCTAACCATCTATGTACTAGTAGTTCCGTCTTTTCCCCAACACGTCATGCCTGCTATGCCTACTATGTAGTAGTACCATGCTGCAGTCCGAATTCGACGAGGAAGGCAAATTGGGATCCGTCATTTCAGCAGCACGTCATACCTATGCCGTTTCTCGCCCCCTGGACCCCAATTAATGCTGTGTCGCCGAGGGTTCTCTGGGCTGTCATCAATCATGACGTCGAAGCAGATTTCCTCAGCCTCTGCATGATGCAACCGTAATCATCATCACACAGCGTGCTATCTATCGGGGCGGGACTCCTGGGTTACGCTAACATTCTCGGCATGCTATGTACTAGTATGAACATATATATCGTACCGGTCTCCACATCTGCAAGCGGCTCGTAAGGTTGAGCCAAGTTTGGGGATTCGGATATAACCGAAGCTAATCAGATAAGGTCGTAATAGATAACCGCATGCAGTCTAGTGAAACTCATAACCAAAAGGACTCGATACAGTTAGTAGTTGCTTGGCGGAACGCCGGGTCGAGACCATGGCCCCAAATTAACCGAAATCAATACTCGTCGGGGTCATTGAGCGACGCATACTCGGATACAGTCCGAACGTCCTCGTATTCTTGGATGACCTCGCGCATGGCGAACCGCATAATCGGAGTCAGTGGCATCAGTTTGGGCCCGATGACCTCATGTTCATCTCCTTCGTCGATCTGTCCCAGATCTCTCGTCGATAGATTGACTGGATTCACCATCACCATGTCGCCGTCCTCTGAAGACTCCACCCCACCAACAGTGCCACTACCTCCGCCGCCGCCGACGTAAGAGCTGTTGCTCAAGACCCGATGGGTTATCGGCACAGGTGATACCGGCGCACTGATGACGGGAATCTCCGCCTCCCTCCCGATCGGCTCGGTCCAGTGCAAATTCAACACCTTCCCTTTGATCATTCCATCCACCGCACGTACGCCGATCTCTCGGCAGAGCAGGAAGTACGGAAGATGCTGCGTCCCAGGCTGGCTGAGTTTACTCATAACTTTGAGAAGTTGCATTGCGCTGAAATCCGCCGAGTAGTCGTCGACCGAAGACGTAGCACGAGATGAGTGGGATTTGAACCCAGCAGGACCAAGCCCAGCATGGAGAGCATCGGGGCCGCTGGATCGTGGCCGAGGACCGGGGGTAGAGGGTGTTGTTGGATCACGTGAAGACATTAACTGAGAAGAGTGAACGATGTGAAGGTTGAGCATGGCATGTGCTTGAAGGAAGGGGGCGCTCTGTTTGACTAGTTCATGTTAGCCATAATAAATCCCCATGTAACGCGAACACGTACTATCGAGATTTCCTCCGGCATTAACTGATAAGTGATGATGAGAAAGTTAAAAAACGGTAACCATGAAGCGGCTCACCATATTCATTAACATAGTCTTGCCAATGCGCTAGTTTACCGCCAAATGCCTCATATAAGACGTCGAAAGATAAGGTAGGCCGTAGAGGTTCCGGGATGTGAGGCAATATACGTTCCATGAAATACGTTCGGGTCTCGCTTCTGGTGCAGTCATCAATGGTAATAATTTTGCAATGTTGCACGACGTTGAGCTGGCGCAGCCAGTTCTGGTAAAACGGATCGCTAGTAGCATGGACGACGTGACACAGTCTGTCTTGCTTTGTCAGGACGAGCATTGAATCTAGCAGACACTTCATCGTCTCTGCTGACTGGATCAGGGACGGCCTGTTCAACCGGAGATGAGAATGAACAGAAGACCGTCATTCTGTGAGCGAAGCGTACAATCTGTGTGCCTCATCAAAAAATAGCACTGGTATCTTCTTGGTAGGCTTTTCGGATTCTCTAATCATAGAAGACGACATGCCACGGGCACTTTCGCTACCTCTCTTGGCGCGCTTGAATATCCACCGACCTCTGTGGAGGAGTGGTGAATTATTGACATGAGTTCGTTCCGATGATATATCCGATTCCTTGCGTCCTTGATGGCCGAGCTCATTGACATATTCTGGGGGTTCAAATCCAGCGTATTTTACAAGAGAATACTGCAAACACGTTGGTTCCGCAAAAGGAAAAGAGGGAACCGTCTTACTTGGAAAAGTTCAATGAGCCGGGCGATGTCACTCGTCCGCACATGTGATCCGACGCTACCCACGGGTGCTTCGGACAGCCTCCGTTCCAAATCAATTCGGTCATGCTGATAAGAAAAACCTCAATCAGTAAACCTGCGCGATTCTTTTTGTTTATAATGGGGCTGTGTTGCCTACCTTGAATGCAGAAGCTTCCCTCCGAAACTCCTCGAATCCAGGCATGTTCGTTGAAACATCTTCAAAGTATTGTTCCATCTGCTGGCTGAGTCTTACATAGAGGCTGCTAAGATCTGCGAAGCCGGGAATACGGAGGTCGAAGTGGAGAACGTGGAACCGGTCATGTGAAAGGACTTCACGCAGGAGCGCGGTCTGTATGAGACATTGTGGATGAATTTTCTATACAGAAACGAAGACACCGGAAGAAAAAGCCTACCTTGCCCACGGCACTGGCACCAAAAAGCACCGTGAACGACGGCTCTCCTTCGAGAACGCGCTCTAGAACACGCAGTTCAGCTTCCCTGGGCAGAAAGCAGGGCAGACGTTTAACCGCGTGCTTAATGCGCGGTCGCGGAGGCTCGCGCTCCTCGGTAATCTCCTTACGTGCTTCCTCAAGTAAACGTTTGGATTCCGTCAGGGAGCGCGCCGTCTCGGAGGGCTAGATGGGTCATAGACGGACCAATCAGGTTTCACGAAAGCAGACAATACGGCACGAGCATACATTCAAAAGAACACCGAATACGTCGTTCATCCCGAAGAAATTTCGTCGGTTGAGATCGACGCTGAGGGCTGCTGAGCTCCTGCGACGAGGTAGATTTGATGAAAAGATCCACTGAATCGCGTCAGAGCGTGGTGTCCTAGGACTTGTGGAGGTGGGTGTATTCCGCGGAACTCTGCCGTTAGCCCTATTGCGCATGGATGGAATGGGATGAAATGGGTGGTTGTTGTAGCAAGAATTGGGGAGGAAAAGTGAGCAATGGAGTTGAAGAGGGCAGCACGCGCACCCTTATGCATGGTAGCATCGCACAGCACGAACACGAGTGTGCGGCGTGAAAGTGCGGAAGAAAGTGATACACGTTGCGGGAGCGAGGCAATGAGTCAGGTATCGTCGCGACAGTGACCAACCCACATTACGCGAACGAATGGAGTCCCGGATCCCATTACAGTATGTACCCACGCGAGGAGGAAGAACATGTATCTACGCGTCAATTTAATATGATGCGTCCGAATCGTACTCGACGCTTCTACTAGGACTCGATGGATCCAAGTCGTGCTCCCCATCGGCCTCCTCATCCGACGAGACAGCATCGTGCGCAGGGACATCATCCTCGTGTTCATCTTGCTCGTCGTCGGAAACCAACTCGACAAAACGGCGAAGACACCGATGTCCGCTGGGACGGACATCTTCATCTACGTCATCGTCGCCAACTTCATGGATGCGTGGCCCGTCCGTAATATCACCTCCCACCTCGTCATTATCGTCGATGAAACTACTCTCGTATCCTTCCTCATTGCTGTCTTCGCCTCCATTGGAGACACGACCGTCAACGTCAACGTCCTCCTCGTCCTCCTCGTCGACATGAATAGGGCCAAGGAAGCCCCAGGGTTCTCGGAACATTTGGAACCGACGTCGCCAGGGAGCAAAGGGATGCCACTCGTCTATGTCACCATCGTCGTCGGCCTCACCATCTTCTAAACCCATCCAGCCAGGATCATCCGCCACGTCGACCTCCTCAGCACCCATTTGGTCTTCAAGCCACGCCATCTGGTGTCCCTCGTCGTCTTCCTCGTCTCCTTCGCGTCTGTGCCCCGGATAGACGCGTCCGCAGCTGGTGCATACCCCATCCCATATCTCGTGCATACAATCGAGACAGCGATAGATGCCGCCATCCTCCATATCAAGCATCCCAACGTCCTCACCACGTGGGGCGGTATCGGCGTCATGAATTTCATCGTCGTCGTCAATATCATCTCCAGGGAAGAACCAAGGGAGTCCCATTTGACCGGTGGCCCCTGGCTTGGGAAAGATATCCTTCCAAGGATCGGCATTTGCGTTCAAACCCTCGGGCGCCTCGGCAGGAACCGGTAACTGGTTTGACAAAAGGCCGCTCTTGCCCATTGCTTGTGTGATGCTCTTTACACCCCATACTTCGGCAGGACGCTCCCTTACAACCGCACGACAGTGCGGACATGTTTTCCGGCGTGTGATGGCTGGAGGAGCGGGTCGGTTGTCGGGAGGAGGGGCTGTGAACCAATTGACAAGGCAACTATGGCAGGCAAGATGGCCACAAGGAGCAAGAGCATAAGGTTTATACATCAGATCCAAACAGACTTGACAAGTGACAGCTTGCTGAACATGGTTCAGGAGTGCTTGATGGGATGCGATCAACTAAAACGGGAAGAGGTTACAGGCAGTTCATGGAAACAGAAGACGATGACCAACATCATTCTTTGATTTAAGCTCCGCCTCGAGCTGGGCGACTCTAGAGGATTGCTCAGATGGAAGATTCGCTAGAACAGCGGGCTTCTTCTTGACTCCCTGTTTGGGTGGATAGGTATTACGGCAAGCTAACGACTTCATGGAGCGTACCGAAGTGGATGGCATGCCTTCACCTTGAATATCGTCCAGAGTATCAGAAGAGCTCTCTCGACTTTCACCAAGTGAGTTCAACGATGGTGTATGTAGAGAATCGTTTGCGGCAGGAACTACGCCGGCTGGTAGATCGGCCTCGGGAGGGGCCGAAGTGAACCTGATGATTTCGTTTCGCGATGACAATGGAACGCGGGAACGTTCGGCCACTCCACTCTGCGTAGCCTCATTCCTGCCAGCCCCTGCGCTCACAATGGGTACCTTCTTCCTCTTCTTCCTCCGGCGCTTTGAATCACCATTTGAATCGCGCCTAGCGCCGGGCTCCGTTGATGAGTTTTTGCGCAATTTCTTCGGTTCTTGAGGTGTGGATTCCGCGTCCGACATGGTACGCTTCAAACTTTGAGGTAATCTGCTGGGTCCGGGTGTTGCTAGACGCGTCGAGGAGGACATTGGCTCCCCGAACGTGAGAAGAGCCTCAGTGACCTGAGACGATGCGGGAACAAGGAGACGCGCCACTTGCCCCACTGGTGCCTTGAACTTCCCACGCCACCACCACAGCCGCAATGGACACTTGGAAAATCTGTGGCAGCACAAACATGTGGTGCGCTCGACTGCGCGTACGCATCGCCTCACTAACGCTGCGGTATCCCTCCCTCCAAATCACGTTTCGGTCACCGCTTCTGTTCGCATCAACTTACCCAGGAGGGTGCATCACCGACGCCCAACTTTTTGGACACATTGCGGCAATGCGTTTACTCAGCGATCATTTACGGTGAACGGCGTATTCTATAATTCTAGAAGAATCGGAGTCCCGTCCTAATGATTATGATAGTCCCCTGGCCAGTGGGCCAGCTGTTCGTCAGGCTAGGAGTCTGGAAATTGAGGCCGATCCGAATCTCGAATGAGTGGTCAGATGTCATACTATGGTCATGTCGGTCACCGATAGGTTTCATTTATGTCGTTCATTTTATTTTTGCTGAAACGTTCAGCTCGCACCCACAGCTAATACGTACAACATTATGAGGTGAATTCAGCAAGCCTGAAGGCCTGACAGTGGTAAGGCACAGGGTGATCCGATCGCGTTCTCCTTGCTAAAAATGTGCAGGCACGGGCAATGTGTACCTTTATTCCAAATGTTGGCCGTGAACTGAGCCGAGCTCGATCTAGCCTCGGACCGAAGTCAGTTCACTGAGACCATGGCCAGTCTTGTTGCAAGTACGTCAGCACTACTATGACTAGATCCCTCGGAAACTGGAGTCCCGGTTTGTTTAGGCGGCATTATGCGGAATCTTCTACGGCATGTATATACCTAGTGCCATGGATCATAACAGTTGGCCATTTGCGGTATGTGTCCAAGAAGTGCGAAGTACACAGTGAACAAATCATAGATCTGTAAGCCAGGCCCGACAACTCGAGGGCGACGTGAGGCTGCAACGGGCACCCTTACGGAGATGAAGCCACGGGTTCGTTTGACGTGTCAAGCTGGTTGTCTGCTTTCCAAGATCTCGAGGTCTTATGTTTTATATCGCTGTGGGTTGAAAATTTTGCGATCTCATACACAAGTCCGGTTTATATTTATATTGGATCCAGGTGAAATGATGGAGTCATTGGGAGACTTGCTGGCAGCTCTGAAGGAAGCCGAGCTGACTATCATGACGGAAACTTCCGCTGATATAAGATCTTGAAGTCGGACTGTATAGGTACGTGATAACGAAGATGCTTAGAGTCTATTCTTGGCATTAAACAATAATAATAATTCCAATTGAGCCAAGAAATTGTTTAACTCACAACCGTGTTGTATTGATCGAATGACACATGTTGCGAGGGGGTCACACCGTCGTATTCATATTCGAATAATCATGTGGGTTTGAAAGTTACCTCCTCTGGGGGAGGTTGGATTGCCCGCTTCGACGAACTTGACTTTACGTTACTTGGTGTGGGTCGCCAAGTAAGTACATCACGATGCTGGTACTTGGCCTTTGGGAAAGAATCGAGAAGGAAGGGGTGTTGTTACGATAGTGCGGGGTTGGCTCGGCATTCGAATTCGAACGTATCTGAACCGACTTTCTATCTAGAATCTGATCAATTACGATACGCTATCTCCGATTTTGGAATTGCTGAACTGACTGAGACTTTGAGAGGAAGCAACGAAGAATTATTAGAAAAGTTCCTGCTTGTCAGCGCACATCGGAAACTTTAATATGCAGATCGGACCGGCTCGGAGGCCCTAATCGGGTTAATGACACGATGGAGCGCACTAGTGTAGTCTAGGCTGTCTCGCTACTTAGCGAGTTCATTCTAGTCCCATTTCTGCCTTTAACTTATTCCCCAGTTCATGCCCCTTCCCCCCCTCCCCTCAAGAACTACATAATATCATGTATTTTCGCAGTCAATCTTTTATTTCCAACCCCCACATTTCAATGTCTCGCACGAGCATCGACACTCCCACTACAGCCTCCTCTCACGACGCCCATTCTCCCTCCCAGCCTAACAGACCAAACCGTTTCGCCGGCCCAACACCACACGGGAATGGACATCGACCCCTCATTTCCTTTGACTCCAGTGACTCTTCCAGCGGAGATTCATCCAGTTCTTCCCCTTCGTCGGAACGATTTTACTCGCCTTACACCGACGAGCCAAAAGATTCTCACCTCCAATCTGCCACGGAGAAAAGTTCTCGTCGAGCGTACTTTGACTATGGCATCACCGCTCCACAATACGACAAGGAGACAATGTCGTGTGTGACGCCGGAAGACAACAATGACATACAAATTATCCGAGACTCGTCTCTCCCAGGCCATACTCGTCTCCTCTCCCACTCATTTCCTTGGGAATTGCCTTTTCCGGCTCATGCACGCCCCACCATGGGTCGTAAAGTCGACACTACTCCCTGCGAAGCCTACCCCTCGGAAACATCCTCATTCTTCCACTCACAGCCTTTTTGGATCGTTCTATACTTCTTCTTCAACCTCGGGCTCACTCTGTACAACAAGGCAGTACTCATTCATTTCCCTTATGGCTACGCCCTCACTGCCTTACATGCCCTCTGCGGGTCCATCGGTGGCTTCACCCTGCTGCGTCTCGGAGTCTATGTGCCCAAAAAATTGTCTCACTCCGACAACATGGCATTGCTCGCATTCAGCCTATTATACTCCATCAACATAGCAGTCAGCAATCTATCCCTACAACTGGTCACCATTCCCGTGAGTCCTATTAATAGTTGCTTCATGTCCCGTTGACACTGAGTCTGCATTCTCTAGTTCCATCAGGTTGTCCGGGCAGGCACCCCGATATTCACTCTCCTTCTTTCGATGTTTCTATTTGGTACACGGTGTAGTAGACAAAAGGTCGCCTCTCTGGTTCCCGTCATGGCTGGCGTGGGTGTCGCGTACGTCATTCATGGATTGATTGAACCGCCATTCTGATAATGTCTTTCTGCTTATAGCACTTACGGCGACTATTATTTTACGACCTACGGGTTCCTTCTGACCTTGCTGGGAACCGTGTTGGCTGCAATCAAAACGATCTATACCAGTATTCTTCAATCATCGCCATCTTCTCAAGCTCCATCAACGCTCCGTTACCTGGTTCCGCCGCGCCTTCAGCTACACCCCCTTGACCTGTTGACACGCATGGCCCCACTGGCGTTCATCCAGTGTGTGATACTATCATACCTTAGCGGAGAACTGGAGCAAGTGCGGCATTGGAGCTCCAAGGAGTTGACAACCTCGACTGCGTTTGCATTGGGTCTCAACGGCGTAATCGCATTTGGTCTCAATATCGTCAGTTTTACGGCAAACAAGAAAATCGGTCCTTTGAGCATGACCGTCGCTGGTATGTTCTCTCACTCTCTGGGTCTCCTCGCCCTGAGCGGGTCCGAGATGATCTGGATATTAGTTGATGCGCTGACGAATCATGGGTAGCCAACGTGAAGCAGGTTTTATCTATCGTCCTTGCGGTGGTTATATTTAGTTTGTCTATATCGGGGATGAATGCATTGGGCATCATGCTCACACTAGTTGGCGGTGGCTGGTACGCCAATGTGGAGTATCGAGAGAAGAAGATGCGGGCACGGGGGTGAAGGGCTGCATTCTCCCCATATTTGGAGGCTCTTCCTGTCCGCTCTACGCACCCCCCCTTCGGACGCCAGGGCATGCCTTTGGGTCGCGGACACTTCGTTGTCAAACATTTCCACACTATCTGCCACAATCTACTCTTCTGGTTCTCGACTTGTGTATTACTGAAGGTCTACTCGCATGCAAATAGTAAATGTAACCGTGTTTCCTGGGGATTCTCAACGTTCAACTCCTGGTCTGTTCTTATCCACGACACCGCAATATTAGTTGACACAACTGAAACCGAAAAGTATTTATAGCTCATCATTTAGATTGTTCCATGGAATGTAGCTTGCCACAAAACCATGCCCAAGTTTCTGGAAAGTACAGTTTGCTTCAATACTTGTTTTGACATGCGGTTGCTGTCGGGGGTTCCTGTGCATGATCACATCTGATAATCAGTTATGATCAATCGGCCGATAAAGCGGACGAATCTTCATGACGAAATCAGTGTCACCGTCTCCGTTCTCCGCAGTGGATACATACTCCACAGCTTAGTATAACAAGGTCAAAAATGTCTTCATGGCCAACTTGGACCCGGCGATCATCAAATTTAGTAGGCGTCAATTGTGGAATTCGTATTTCTACACGTGATTCACTCAGGGTCCAGAAGGAATTGTTTCCCTGAGGATGTTTGAACTCCTAGATCTGTCGCCAAATGAAGTGGCTAGGAGTGCTACGGCCAGGGCAGCATTGCGTGCAAATCATGCCATGGGACATACTATAGCCGCTATCAGAACATTCGAGAGTTTCTGAGTGACGGCATCAACTCACTGCAAGATGAGAACCCTGCACTGTAGCCGATATTATCGCTCTCTGCGTGCGTGGGAAATGATTTTTCCACTCGAATTCGTTCGACGCTCCCGAAGCACAAGATTTTTGCAGGGATACGAACTGAGGACCCCTGTGACAAAGTTCCAAGTGGCAATACTTGTGCACTGGCAGCTGCCAGCCTCTATTGATTGTAAGTCATGTTGTAACTGATGATGATTCATGATGCATGACGGCCCGGCCGTGGAAGAAACTGATGGGACGAGCGGGCCGGTTTGGTCAGGCGAGCAAGATTCCTTAGGTGGAGACGTGTTATATAGCTCTCCAATACCACAAGCCTAGTCGATTCTACTCTCATCCGAGGCGTAGACCGTTGAAATCGCATACGCTCCTACTGCGGTCATGTCCCAATCCGCCAAAGACGTTCTCATCGTGGGATGCGGTGCCGTAGGGTCTATCTGTACGCATCAAGTTCGAAGCTTTCCCACTCCAACCAGACTTCTAACTCGTTGTTTGGTGATAGACGCATACATCCTGAAACGTACCGGTCTAGCCCGCGTGACCGTTGTGGCTAGGAGTAACTATGCAGCCGTTCTGGGTGAGTCGCACTCGATGGACAGACGCTAAAAAGTGGCTGAATATCTAACCGGACAACGTTCCTGATGATGAATAGAGAACGGGATAGACATCGAAAGTAAGAAATACGGCAACACCCCTGCATGGCGACCGGATCGATGTGCGTGAAACAGGTTTGATTCCCATGGGGGTGCGCTCACAGTGCGTCTGACAGTGGTCAAATCGGTCAAAGAGGCTGCGGACACGCAATACTCTTACGTTGTGGTTACCACAAAGGCCGTTCCCGAGATTGTCAAGACACCCACAATAGTCGATGCACTCTTGTCATCGCCATACACCGACAAGTTTACCCAGCCGACCTACGTGCTGTTTCAGAATGGCTTGGGCCTCGAGCGGGACTTGTACGATCGCATAAAGTCGCTTGCCCAGGGGGAACCAAAGATTATAAGTTCCATCGTGTGGATCGGGATAAATCTCGTTGGTCAGAACCGAGTGGAGCACAACCACTTTGTGAGTGATACGAAATTGCACCGTAACTCGTTTTTCTTGATTCACACCCTCGGTTTGATTCTGCCAGGACAAAGTAACGATCGGGATATATAGGCATGGAGATCACCTGACGACATCTAACACGGAAGAGGAATCTGGAACCCTGTCCGGTTTCGGAGACATGTTGGAAGCTGGGGGTACGAATGTGACTATCGTACCTGAAATCCAGCGCTACAGATTTGCAAAGACGTTCTGGAATATCATCTTCTCGTCTTTCACCACACTAACAAATTCCCCGGTGATGGCTTTATTTCGGCCGCCGCCACCATCCACACCGGGGAATGCGGACGAAGGGCAGGTACCCTCCTATGCACCATATGTGGCACCGATCACGGAGCGCCTTGTACGGGAAGAAACGCACCCCGTACTGAAATCGATTTTGGAGGAGATGGTTGCTGTAGGTTAGTTTTTGGACGATCGCGCTTCTGAATGCTTCTATTCTAATATATACTCCGCCAAGGTCGTGCGATGGGTTGGCCGGACGAAGAAGGTGGTCTCCCGTCTAGCTTGATCTCGGAAACGATCGAATGGACAGCTTCTGTGAACAGCAGCCCGGAAGCAAAGAACACTCCCAGTATGCTGGTTGACTATAGAAATGCGAGTCCCATCGAGGTCGAGCCCATTTTTGGGGAAGTCGTAAGGATGGCACGCGAGAGGAATGTTCCTATCCCAGTGAGCTTCAACTGTGTGTTTTCGAGAACTAGAGGGTTGACACTCACATGATGTTAGCGCATCGAGACGTTGTATGCGCTGTTGGTCGTGATACAGAATCAGATTCTGGGAGGATTCAAGAAGCCACTGACCTCATGATGGCATTTAAGTTCCGAAAAAAAGTTCGTTAGATGGTTGTGTATAGTACTACTATGTACAAAACAACCTTATATTTTTGTGAGGCCTGGGATAGGGGTGGCCGGTCGGAAGTCGGAATTACAACTTGAAAATTTCCCACTCGATCCCTACTCAACTATCCACCCAAACTACCATGTCAGTTGCAAGTTTCAACCCATTTCAAGAGGATTTCGAAGACTCCACTTATTCTTCTAGGTCAAGAAAAAGTCCATCCACCAGTATTGCTTCGCCTGTCCGCAAGGACAACCTCCCTAAATATCATGTCTCATTTACAAAGTCCGTGGAGAATGGGTTTACCGTTTCGCAAAGGACCATAGCATCGGTCAACCAGACTGGACGAGGGGCTCGATGAAATGCCCAACCATCGCGGACCTTGGCTTCCGCTTGCCAGGATTTTAGATGCACTTCGTCGACGATCCGGACGACACAGTTTGGGGGTACAGTCTTTGTTTTGCAATTGCGTCAAATTGTAAGCGGAAAGACGCAAACGAGCACCTGGTCGGTCGCCGAGTGGAAGGCCACTCTGGGAACGGAAGAGGAGCGGTGTATGCTCCGTGGAAAGCCATTCTAGGCACGAGAGACGGGCCTCGGTGGTATGTACCGTACCCGCTGTGCTGCTGGATCCGTCGAGCGAGTTGCGAGGGCTAGGTGGGCACCTATTTCATGGTGGAAGGTATGCACAAATCATACAACGTGTTTTGTTTTTTTCGATCCGCCCCAAAAAATTGACCCAACGCAAAAAAAAATACGACTCATGCGCGCACCAATGACTCGACAGTGATGGTCACATCTTCATTGACTACAACTTTCAGAAAGAGTCCACTGCCGTCCACCTCATACTCCGTCTCTGTGGCAGCATGCGGATCGCTGTCAACTCTGATGAGCATATCTTCGAAATGGTCCTCCAAACCTCCCACTTTGCTTCAGGTATGTGACGTTTTCAGCGTTTGTATGATCTTGAATATCATATTTTTGTTGTAGTGGCAAAACTAGTTGGAAAATCAGAGACTTGCTCACTTGCCATCAAGATGCTGCTCAAGCTGGTCGGTTTCTAAATTCCAAGCTGGGCTCCAAGCTGGTGGTCCACCTGTGGCAG
>JBBPPZ010000567.1:0-15216 GCA_038092255.1 Leccinum aurantiacum
CGGTGGCTACATGGGGTACCCTAACATGATGCCCGGGTATGGTGGCCAACCCTACATGTTCGCGGCGCAACAGGCCGCGCAAGCAGCTTACCAACAAGCTATGATGACCTTCTCCGGTGGGGATGGGATGCACGGTCCGTCGCCCCTAGTACCGATGATGACAGGGGGTGGAATGGGTTTTGATCCTCGGATGTCCATGATGGGAATGCCGATGATGAATCCAGGGATGCCGATGGGTGGAATGGGGGGTGGGATGGGTGGTGGGATGGGTGGTGGGATGGGTATGATGGGCACCATGGGCAACATGGGCGGGATGGGAATGCAGATGACTGGCGGCTCTCCCTTTGATTCGCGGTTCTCACCCAACAACGCTGCCGGCGGTGTCCCCACTCGACCTGGCAATCACTCGTCGCGCCCCAGCTCCGCTGGACAAGGATCCCCAGCTGGACCGCGTCCAGTGGATAAAACCTGAAGGCCTAGTAAAGTGCCGCTTTTTGTGACGCATCGAGTATGACCTGTTTCCGAGTTTTTGATGACCTCGCCTCGTGATTGCTTTGTCTTTTTTTCGGTATTCTGGACGTTTAATAGCACTCATCTCAGTTTAATTGTCTGCATTTTGTCGTATCCAGGTCTGGTTGTAGAGTCGCGTTTTTATGCATTTGCCGTGCCGGTTCCGAGACGCGACTTTGTCACTGACTCGGACTACGACGACATCGGATGCGCTAAAGTTCATCACAACGCTCATTTGTGAGGCAGGATGGGTGTAAAGTCCCTATGGAGTCTCCTCGCGCCCGTTGGCCGTCCAGTTCCGTGCGTTGTACCATGACTTTCAGGGGGTACACGACGCTCACTTCAAATGAAGGCTCGAAACGATGGAAGGAAAGTCTCTCGCGATCGACTCGAGCATATGGATCTACCAATTCCAAGCCACCATGCGCGACAAGGAAGGCCGCGCCCTCGTCAACGCGCACGTCCTAGGCTTCCTTCGTCGGATATGCAAGCTCTTGTTCTACGGCATCCGTCCCGTGTTCGTCTTTGACGGCGGTGCCCCGGTGCTGAAACGAAACACGATCGTATGTAGCGCGCTGTCTCTGACGTCGATTCCTTACGCACACACATACACACACATGCACGCAACATAGACGGAGCGTAAGAAGAAGAAGAGCGGGGCTGCTGAGAGTCATGTCAAGATTGCGGAGAGGTTGCTTGCGGCGCAGATGAGACGGGAGGCGCTGGCGCATGCTGCTCAGGGTTCGCGGTACGTTCGTGGGGGCCACGCTACATATGTGTCAACTTATCATATTGCTGTCTGTATCAGCGCACCGTCGTCCAAGGGCAAGCAAAAGGCTCCATCGGGTCCTGTCGTCCTCGACGAGGACACGGTATATCTCGAGGACATCACTGACGTCATGGTCAAGACGCCCGCGAAGAAGAAGAACGATAACAATGACAAGGTCACACAAGTCTCGCCGCCGACGTCTTCGAAGAAGAAAAACCGGTTCCACGACCACGATCCGTACAGGCTGCCCGAGGTCGACATGGATGAACGAGTGGCGAAAGCGACGCGGGCGCCCGCGCCCGACCCGCGTCTAGCCACCGAAGAAGAGCTCCGCGCGTTCATCGAGGAGATGCGTCCGGAAGACTTCAACGTCGCGTCGCCCGCCTTTCGCGAGTTGCCGACGGAGGTGCAATACGAGATCGTGGGCGATCTTCGGCTCAAGTCGAGACAGACGTCCTACACGCGCTTGCAGAACATGTTGAGGAAGGCGACTACCCCGCTCGATTTTTCCAGGGAGCAGATCAAGAATTTGAAGCAACGTAACGCGCTGACGCAGCAGCTTCTGATGACGACGGATAGTATCGGCAAGGCTCATATCACTATTCCTGTTCGGATTGCTAGCGAACGCAATAGAGAGTATCTCCTTATCAAGAACGAAGGCGTGGACGGTGGTTGGGTTCTGGGTATCAGGGATGAGGGTACCCGGGCGAAACCGATCGAGATAGACCAAGATGCTCGGGATGCCGTCGATGACGGCGAGAGCGATAGTGACATGGAGATGGAGGAAGTCAGCATGTACGGACAGACGTCGTTTTGCCGTTGTATTGTACTGACGAGGTTTGCGTAGACCGGGCCCGGCTCCCGTCGATCCTGACCTTCGGGAGTACCGACAAACGATGGCCCTGGACGCGATTAACAGGCGGTCGCAGGTGGGCGCGGTATCTCAGCCAGTACAACGCCGCGTCAAACCACAGTCGTTGTTTGACGTGGATGACGTGGATGATCTGCCTCGGTTCTATCCTCCGGTGTCTGATGAGGAAGATCCTGAGCTTGCCATTGCCATACAGGCCTCGCTGGACTCGACCCGAGCGAGTACGTCAACAAAGCCTTTGTCTAGCCAGTGCATACCACAGTCCGACGAAGAGTCTCTTGGTCGTGCTCAGCCAGCTGCGGTCCCTTCTTCGCATCTCGATCCTTATGACGACGACGACGATTTGTATGCATCCCCCTCTCGACTTGAGACGGCATTATCGATTGCAGGTGCACGGCATCTTCCCATGACTCCAGGAAATTATGCCCGACAGACCACACAATCATCGTTGTTCGGCGCCCCGTCATCGCTGTTACCTCAAAAGCTCTCTGACCACCCATCTTCTACGCTATCCCTCAACGAGGATGATACGGAAGAGATCAGGTCATTGGAGGAGCCTCCGTTGTCTGCGGTGCCAATACCATCAGCACCGTCTCCCGTACTTCATAGGGCTTCTACGGAGCATCCCGCAGAGGCTGCCGCTGAGTCAGACGTGGATGACGACATGGAAGAAATTGTCGTGTCACCTCCCCACTCCGCATCTCTGGATACCGTTTTCGCCCCAGCTCTATCTCCACCTCCACCTCCGTTTATGATCGGAGACAACCGTGGGGCCGATGCACGGTCACCGTCAGTATTGTTCGATTTGCCATCGCCGATGCGAACGGTGTCAACATCTGCAGTCCTTACACTGGAAGAGGATAGCGACCAATCGGCCATTGAGTGGTCCCGATCTCCATCTCCAGCAGGGGAACTCGGACTCTCGACCAACGACGCGTCCGCAGTCGAACGTCCATCAGATAAGGAAGAAAGTTGGGACGCTGCGCAGGAAATGGACGCTCATGAAGAAGCGGGGGAGTTTGCTCGATTCGTCTCCCAGATGAAAGGGAGGGATCTAGACACCGTCAGGGACGAGATTGATGAGGAGATCAGGGATTTGAATCGACAGAAGAAAGCGGCAATTCGCGATTCTGAAAATATCACGCAGCATATGATCTCCCAGATAATGGTATGTGGATGGATGTTCCGGTGTGTGGGTGTTATAACTGAATTGATCTAGCTGATGTTGCGCCTATTCGGTATCCCTTACATCACCGCTCCGATGGAAGCGGAGGCACAATGTGCTGAACTCGTATCATTAGGATTGGTGGATGGCATCATCACTGATGACTCTGACGTATTCCTCTTCGGGGGATTGCGGGTTTACAAGAACATGTTCAATCAATCCAAGACAGTCGAATGCTTTTTGTTGTCTGATCTGGCTCGCGAACTCGGCCTGGAGCGCGATGCCCTTGTCCGCTTGGCGTACTTACTCGGTAGCGATTACGTGGAAGGGTTGTCGGGCGTTGGACCAGTCGTCGCCATGGAGCTTATGAAAGAGTTTCCTGGCGAGGACGGCCTTCACAAATTCAAGGATTGGTGGAGCAAGATACAGAGCGGACGAGATGGAGATGACGACAATAATTCCAAGTTCAGAAAGCGCTTTGTAAGTCCTCGCATGCAAGTTCCCCGTTGGGTCCACATGCTGATTTGAAGTTTTTTGAACGCGGCAGAAGAAGAAGTTCAGGGATCTTTATCTTCCGGCAGAGTGGCCCAATCCCCTTGTTGTAGGTTGTCACCCCGTTCTGTCAATTTTCGACCCTAACCTGAAATGCCTATTTACAGAGAGACGCCTACTATCATCCTACGGTCGATTCGTCAGAGGAGCCTTTCAAGTGGGGGATACCAGATCTCGATGCACTTCGACAGTGCGTTGGCGTTGATTAGAACAAGTGCGAATACTGACCGGACCCGAACGTAGCTTCTTGCACGAAGAATTAAGCTGGAACGAGAGCAAGGTCGACGATCTACTGCTACCGATCATTCAGAAAATGAGCCGCCGCAATCAGGTGAGATCTTCCGAGTCGCCCTGAAAGGTTCGTCGCTAACCAGGTTCTGCCACCGCAAGGCCACTGCCGCGAACAGACAGGGTAGTCTGAATGTGTTTTTGGAAGTGGAGTCTGGAGCCAGGTCCTTTGCACCCCGGAGAAGGCAAGCGTACGCGAGTAAGCGACTGCAACAGGTCGTTTCCGACTTTCGAAAAGAACGTGCGAAACTCAGTCATCCACGCGGTGGGTCCACTGCGCCTTCCCAAGATGGTGATTTTGCCTCCGAGGAGGACAGTGGACCAACAAGGAAACGCCGTAGAACAACGGCATCAGACAAACGGAAGAAGGGCGTTCAGAAGAGCACAAAGGGAAAGACGGGTAAGAGGACTAGTGCAAAGGGTAGAGATACGACAACATCCACCGAGGAGAGCATGGATGACGCAAACGATCCCCCACTGACTGGTCCAAATCCATCGCGGTCCCTCGGAGTCGAGTTACGCCCTCGACCGGAACATGGAAAGAAAATGGATGCAAGTCTTGCCGAGGATTTTTCCGAACTTGAATATATGGAATGATGGTAGTGGTGTACATATAGTTTCTATTTTGGTGTTCTGATCCGGGATGTGGATTGTCTGGAATGATAAGGACCCGCTGCGCACTAGCTCATTCAATCCGAAGCATCTCGATTAATGACATTTTGGACCACGCCGTCCGACCTCATCTGACTACGGCAGACCGGGATATCCACAGCAAGGCACTGTGCCGAGTACTACATCGCCTCATCCTCGATTTCTTCCCTCGCCTAGATGAACGATGAAACAGTCAGCTTAGCTCTATCAACCGGAAATTTTCAGCGGCGGTGCATACTTTGTTCTCTTCCAGGCCGCCAAGCTCCTTCACGAGACCAGAGTAAGGGTACTCTCGAGGCACGGTGGGTCTCTCCGGCACCAGGGCATATTTGCAGAAAAAGCCAAAGCCAACGAAAGCGGAAGCCGCTAGTGCGAATTGAAACAAGGCGGTCCGAGGAGGCACGACCGAAACATCTGGCCCCCACATCGACAGAACTTCTTCGCACTCCGGAACCTAGCAATGGAATGTCGTCAGCTATGACATGGTCCGTTACGGGTCCGCGTGGTACGGACGGGGTCACCAAAGTTACGCCTCATTTGTTGGTCCCACCAGCCTCTGGGTGGCAGCGTTTGACTAGACTCCCATGGCAGTTCGGGGTAGTCGCCGAGCTGAGGGTCTCTGTCTTGAGCGAGCGAGGTAGAGGCGTTCCTGCGCGAAGGGAGCGACGTGGCGGAGCGGAGGGACAGCGGAGGGAGGGCGGGTCTAAGGAGGCGAGCGGGTATTGAAGAGCGCATCGAGGATGAGAGTGAGGACGGGGTGCCAACGACGCGCACGATCGTTCCCGAGGGGGGACCCCGGAAAATCCAGCGGGGATATGTGGGACCCTGGACAGTTTGTTTGTTTGTTTTGAATTTGCCGGCGGAGGTGAAAGCCGATGGAAGCAGTTGTCAGCTCAAATGACCCTGTCGTGGTCGTAAATGTATAAAATCTCGGTCTTGAAGGTCTGCGCCCATCCATGTGGTCCGTACTGTAAATTTTCGTGCCGGACTACTACCCTAACCATATACAGGCCGCGGCGAGGTACACCTTCACGTTAGGTCCTTGTCAAACCCCCGTTATATATACTGGACCCTTGGGGTGCGCTCCCTCTTAATTTGACCCTTCATTGAATCACTCAGTCCTATCGTCCTTTTCCCCACAGTCGGTCTTTGATGCTCTTGACTTGGGCTAGCCATGACGATAGTGACCGTGTCCATTATCAAGGACCTCGACAAGCGGCTACCTAAGAAGCCGATGCACCGGCGGCCTAGTGGGGAAGTTGTTTCACCGCTCATTTACACAAATGATATTGTAAATTTGTGAGTCGAGACGCCGTTCTTACCAACTCACCATGCTCACATGACCACACATCAGTGACCATTGGGATCATATGTTCATAACGAACTGTTGTAAACGTTTAACACTTCATCACTTTGACACACCTCCTGCGACTGTCCTCGACCTCGGCTGTGGTCGTGGTCTCTGGGCTATCGAAGCCGGCAGACAGTGGCAGGTGTGTCGAATACTGTTCTCCTGTCTCTGTACCTTCACTGACACGGTTGACTCTCAGGGAAGCATGATCGTGGGCTTCGATGCCCAACTGGTGCAACCCAAGCTCACCATCCTTGACAAAAGTCTATCCTGTAGGCTGAAATGGGTTCACGGTAACATGTGCGGTTTTATTTTCCCGATCCAGACATTGCTTTCTCATGTCATTTTGTCAGACTTGATGGGTTGCCTTTTCGCGAAGGTCAATTTGACTTCGTAAGGATGGTTCGTATGGGCCTTCATATACCGGAAGACGAGGTTAGTGTACTGGTTGCTTCCCATTGCTTTGCTGACGAATTTTTTCGTGAACGATAGTGGGGATGCATGCTGGCGGTAAGTAACTCATCCTGTTTTCAATCCGCCGTACCTCATTCGTTGTCGTCTTACAGGAAATTTCGCGTGTACTAAGTCCTAACGGCGTTCTGGAGGTATGGAATGACCGTTGGCACACCGAGAGCGTTTTGTTCTAACCTACAACTCGAGATCATCGAAGAGGACCTAATCTTCCCATCTCCAAGCTCACCGCTTTTGAGCATCACTCCTCCGAGTGGAGAGTCATCCGCAAACAGTTCACCACGGAGCTCGAATACCGCGGTGTCGAATCCTACATTGCTCACAAAGTCGGATCCCTCGGTGGCCGGTGTCAGCTCAAAGAGCAGCAATTTGGATTTATTGTCGGGCTCTTCGTGGTCATCCCTTTCGCTTAGCATGCGCAGTGATCTTAAATGCCCATCACCTCCTGACCCTCGGGATCACTCAAGGCTCAGGCGAGCATGGGAAGAAATGCTGAGCGACAGTTTCCTCACGCCCAACCTAGTCTCCGTTTTGCCCTTTCATCTTGGCGCCTGGTTTCGCGACATTCGAAGTCACCCAGCTCTCGAAATTCCTCTTCCGCCAAGCTCGTCCCGTAAACGAGGCGCTCGTCCGACCGTCGGACTGCCGGAACTCATTGATCCAGATACGTTGTTCGAGCTCCGGCCATTGTCATCAACAGCATTCCCAGATTCGGATGATGAAAGCACGCGTTCCTCCGAACGGAAATCTTCTCACAGGGGCGTGTCGACGTGGAGTTCGATGCACTTAGCACGCACTGTTCGGACAATCACGGCATGCAAGGAGTCAATATGGTGTACTTACGAAAGATTGTACGGGCAGGATCCTTCAATCCCTTCCCTCGTGAGATCTGCACAAGAAAAGTATCTCAGGAAACATTTCGTCGAAGTTCAATCTACCACGAATCCACTCCGCGACTATTTCGAGCGTGACTGGATCAACTGGGAAAAGTGAGCAGCGTCGTCCACCTCTAATCCCTCCACTCGAAACTGACCTTAGGTGTTCAAGTGATATGGCCGATCGTACCTCCGTCAGAGGAAGCATCCAATCCGAGCTAAGTTGGAACGAACCTCTTGGAAAACCTCCAGAATGGCGCGCCTGGTTCAACTCCCTACCTCTGAGCGAAGAAATTGAATTCGGTGAAAAGCTTGAGCTATGCAGGAGATTGCGCGGGTTCGTATGCTTTAAAGAAGACACCATACCGGCGAACAGAGGACCTGACCAACGCGATTATTATACCTTCTAACGTTTGATACCTGGGATGAGAACTCGGATGAAATTAGCACAGATTTAGACAGCAGATTCTAGGGCACGATACCCCCCACTACCAGCTTGTATAGTAGGCAGAATCGTTACAAAGCATATTCATTCACCTCTGTGTCGGAAGTAGTGCTATTTCGGATCTCCTGAGGAGATTAGATTTACCAAATCAGGATGGTGTACCGCTGATAGCCCGGACTCTACTACTATAGCGAATAGCGAACACGTTTGTCGAGCACTCCCTTTGTACTCTCCTTCACGATCATTCCTCGCACTTCACAGCCTCTTCGACGTGTATAATTATGGCCGAACCACAAGCTCCGAAACCAGCTGAAAAGCCGCGATTGATATCTGAGTCTGATATCACCAAATACAAGGTATGCCATCCAAATCGCTTTGTGCAAGCGTCATCGGGAGCTCTGATCATATCGCGAAATTCTTAGACGGCAGGGGACATCGTGAATGATGTCATGAAAGAACTCGTCTCCACCGCCGTTGAGGGCGCAAAGGTCCTCGATCTCTGCATCGAGGGGGACAAGCTCCTCGAAGAAGCAACCGCGGCGGTGTACAACAAAGCCATCAAGGGCGTCAAGGTTCCAAAAGGCATGCAACACCCTCCTTTCTTGTTGTTCATCCACCCTCATCTCTCTGCATTCCTTTGCTTCCCCAATCCTCCGCATTTTGACCGACCTGGAACGATTATGTAGGCATCGCCTTCCCGACGTGTATTTCCGTCAACAACGCCGTCGCCCACTTTTCTCCTCTCGCGTACGTGCCTTTCTTCTTTTCTTTTTTTTTTTCTTCATGCCCGAATGCCTCGCCCCGCCGAGCGCTTCTTCGATCGAACTGGATCGATCGTATCTCACCCATGTCATAATTTTGCAGCTCGGACACCCTTTCCTCCCAAACATTAGCCAAGGACGACGTCGTAAAGATCCACATCGGGGCGCACATTGACGGGTTCGCTGCAATTAGTGCCGAAACGATCGTCGTCGGAGCGAGCCAGGAAAATCCGGTGGAAGGAAGACGCGCGGACGTGCTCAAGGCGGCTTGGCATGCTGCTGAGGCTGCAGTAAGGGTGGTCAAGGTCGGGAACAAGAACTGGGCGGTGACGGATGCGGTCGCCAAGATCGCCGCAGCGTGGGACTGCAAACCGGTCGAAGGTGCGTCTACGGTTGGGTCGACGATGGCGCACGATCGCGACACGCTGGCCTGTGTCTGATAGGCTTTTTGACATTTTTTCCGGGGCAGGGATGCTCTCGTGTCAACACGCACAAAACGTAATCGATGGGAAGAAGCGGATTATCCTGAACCCCACTGAAATTCAGAGGCGGGACATGGAGGCGATCACGTTTGCCGAAGATGAGGTCTATGGCATCGATATTCTCGTCTCATCCGGGGAAGACGGCAAGGTAGGCTCGAGCATCCTGATCTTGGGTGGCGATCACGACTGATTGATTTGTCTCAAGGCACGAGTGGAAGACTCGAGAACGACTATTTATCAAAAGGAAGGGACGGTCACATATCAATTGAAAATGAAGAATTCTAGGGCCGTGTTTTCTGAGATGCAGAAGAAGGCTGGGCCATTCCCGATCAACATCCGTGTATTGGAGGATGAGAAGAGAGCGCGTCTGGGTCTCCAGGAGGCCGTCTCGCATAATCTGGTGAAACCATACGAGGTGGTGTAAGTGACAGTCACTTTGATCAAGATGCGCTTTCTGATATTGGTCTACCAGGTACACACCTGCGAATACGTTTGTGGCTGCATTCCATTTCACCGTCGCCCTCCTGCCTGCTGGTCCTTTACTGATCACGCATCCGCCTGTCTGGTACAAATCAGAACTGGTCAAGACCGAGAAAGAACTGGAGGATGAGGAACTAAAGGCCCTATTGGCGAAACCACTACGGGAGAACAAGAAGAAAAAGAAGTCGGAGAGTGGATGTTGAAGCCAAGTGAATAGACTACCATTGCATAGTTGTACACTATTTGTCGATTGGCAAAACGGCCAGATGTAACCGACAGTGAAATCGAAGTAGTAGTATTGGCCTCCGATCGGACTGCAACATTACTTGAGCTCTGATGTCCCCGCCTCCGTTAGTGTCCTTGGTTCCTTGTCTGCGGCCTCTTGGCCGAATTCCCCTATCGTTCGAACGACGAGATCGAGGTTCTCCAAGAATCCGTTAACGGACAGACGTGCCAAACGGACGGTCAAGGTCTGAAACGTCCTGAGATCCATCGATCGTCAGCAGCACTTCGATAATACAAAGTATGGTTAGACCCATACTAAAGACTCACGCGATCAGCTCGTGACCCTCTACGGTCAAAGACCGCTTGACGGCATCCTTTTGCAATTCGCCGTCGACGTCGATGACTTGCTTTGCGATCGTGGCATGCTTGATGCTCGCAAACGGGATGCGAACGGTGCTATATGGGACTCATCAGATGAAGTCAAAACGGACGGGCGGGCGGGCGATCGGGTGTGCGAGGTGCTTACACGGTATGCCATGTTCCGTCGGACATGGTGGCGGTGGTGGTAGTAGCCGATAGTGGTGGATAAATTGACGATCGTCGCCGTCGCCTTCGTTGCCGTCGGTCCCGATTGCACGGCGCGCGCCGCCGAGTTGGATCGAGTGATTGATTCAAGCTAGTAACTCAACATCAGAACGACTTCTAGACGCGTCGCTCTCCAGTGACTAAAATCTCACGACGGGTCGATCGCGTTGATTTACATTCAAAAGAACTCGGGCCCGGCTCTATGGACTGTTATTCGATCGCGAGATCTACGCTTTTGAAAATTTGAATGCCCAAGATATACGTATTTCAAGTTAACACTCGCACGCTACGGGTTAACCGATCAATTGAGAGTTGCCGTGAACGGGCGCCTAATTGCCCCCTCGAACCATATCCTATGTCTCGGATCCATCGGTTCGGAGACTTCAATGCACCACTGAATCTTGAGTTTGTTGACATGCGCTGTGGCGTTTCTGGGGTAGTAGTAGGGTACTTTCGCTAGTAGCGGGTCAGCGGAGTAGCTGGCACGCTCTGATTGGTTGCTCACTTCCACCAAACGCCCGATTAGTAGCGGCGTGACGCGTGACCGCTCACACCATTATCGTGTGCACCCGAGTCGGCGAGGAACTTGCACGACCGTACAATGATCTTTCCCCCGTTTTTGAAGTTCATCAATGTCATTGACTCATATATGCAGGCTGTTATACTATAATCATGGGTTCAGCCTGGATCTTGATTTTCAAGAGCCTAGGCTCGGCACCGATTTTATACTCTGCCGTTCTTGATACCGCCAGTGACGACCGTATCGTTATGTCACGCCGGAAACTAAGAGGAAGACGCCACAATCAATTGACAGCGTCTGGACAGGCCGCCAAGTGAGCAAGGTCGGGACTCCCGACTCTCTGACAGAAGCGTTCAACGGCACCGATCACACTTGACTTCTGTGGCGCCGCCCGACTTCTCTCGAGTAGAAGGTTCACAAACTCGAACAGGAAAACAGGTCGGCTGCAGTTGGTCTACCGCCAGGGTCGATGGGTTCTAGTCTGGGAACTCGTGAGAACTTGGCGCCATACTATGTATGTGTGTATGTCTTGCTAGTGGGCCGCCAGGTTCGTAATAAAGTTTTGAGAATAATTTGACCTATTCACTCGCCCGCACAGAACGCACACTGTGAGGGTGTTTCTGACAGCTAGTATACACAGGTTACTTCAAGCGCCGCAGCTCACTGCGTCCACTGGAAGGGGAAAGAACGGGGTTCAGCGGACCTTGTCCCGAATCCATACAAGACGGAGCCGCATCAGGAAGTCAGGATCGTTGTAACTGCCGTCACCACTTTGAGGGACAGTGACGCCCCCATATAGATAAGTACTAAGTTAACCCCTTCGGCATTACTATTTTGCTCTGCAAAAGATGCTAATGGCTAATTGAAAGATAAATAGGTTGTGGCACTTTTGAATGGTATGTGGTACTTATGGAATCTTCCATTGCTACTTAACTCAATACATTACCAGGCCCTTGGGAACGGGATCAATAGTTCCGCAGGTGCCCTAACCGCGTGATGATCTTCGACAGACGTATGGCTGCTGACCAGCACACACGGTCGACCGCGTGAAAACATTCCCGGATCGGTAGAATACCAAGGTCCATCACGATGACCCGTGTGCAGCGTATGCAGGGGACAGAGTCGTGTCAGTAGAGGCGTATGCTCACCTCTCACGAACTTCGGTCAGATGATCCCGAGGTACTACAGCCCTGAACGTGGGCTAAAATAACACGGTGAAGCCAACTCCACGAACAAGACTGCCTGTTACTTGGACTTGGCGGTTTCGACATTTGCACGATGCTGATAGATGCGGGCGTGCCGCTTGTTCGAGAAGCTTATCGTTCCATGACCGGAGTCCACCAAGAGTGTAAGAAGAAGAATTCCGAAGCCATTTGTCACGGTGGTCCGGCACAGAGTGAGTAGAAATCGACACTGTCTTCGTGTCTAACACCCTGTGGAGTTCTCTGATACCTTGTTCTACTAGGAATCAAACCCATCCTCTTTGCAGGCACTTAACACGCGCATCATGTTCTCTCGTCATCGCCGCGGGCCGTAACCATCACAGTTACGGACCGATGCGACGCGACGCTCGTAATGCGGGCCTCGGGTTGGCCGGGCGGTCTGAGACACGAGTCTCACTGGCAGAGGCTGACCGTGGTGGTTCAACCGCAGACACAGGACTATGCAAACAAACCTACGACATTCCCGGAGGATACCGTCATCATCAGTCCAACTGTCCATAGCTATCACTGGTCGCTCGCTAGTCACACGACGTGCGCCTGACGTGAGACGAGAAACAGACCTGACCGAGTGTACGCTCCCACCGTTGGCCGATAGGCCGGGTTGGCGGCGTGTGCTCTAGGTATGTGCTTCTCCCTCCCGCTCTAGTGCGGTTGCGACTTCGATTCTCAGGATTGTCTGAACGAACCGACGAGGTGTCGACGATCGATTCCTGGAGCTGACGAGAGGAATTAGGCATTAGGCCCATCAGGGATGCAACGTTGCACGCTACATGGTAAACTCTTTTCGCACAGCGTTGGTAGCGAGAATGCCAACCACGGTGGCCGGTCGTGCCGAAGAGAACCAGTGAAATCCCGTCGTCAAGTCTGCGGGAGGCTTTGTTCCATAAACTTATCGGATAAGGATAAAGATCGTCTGACGAGAATCTTACGCTTCGTCTGCGTCCTTGAGATCAGGCGACAACACAGCGGAATGACGACACGAACGACTCACCTCCCAGAGAAATACTGTATAACCAATCGAGCGTGACGCAAACAGGTCAACGTGTTTTGCCAAATCATGAAATCCTTTACCAAAGATCGACTTTTGCATATAAAGCAACCAAAAAGTTAAACCAGCCCAAGGAATCCTCGATATAAACCCAAACCAGTGGACGTTACAAAATACAATCCGCAAAATCCTGTAATGAAAAATTAAGAGCAGCTACACACTCCAGATCTGGCCTGAAGAAGTAAGCAATGAGACCCGGGCCAGCTCCGGGGCCGGAAGAAAGATAAGTTATTTAAGCAACGAATATCTGTTTGTTTTTTGCCACTTAAAGGGCAAACGCGACGGCTGCGAAAACAGCGGCGCCGACGAGAGTCGCAGCACTGAGGGGCCGCGTCGAAAGTGAAAGTGTGCCAGAAGTAGAGGAGGGATTCGAGCCAGCGTTGGCGGCACCGCCCGGGGTCAACGCGGAAGGGGTCGGAGACGGATAAGTGCTCGGGGTTCTGCTCGTGGGCGTGCCGGGAGTGGTATGCAAGCAAGAGGAATCATTGCTAACGCCGATGGTGATCTGTCGTGCATCATGAGAACGATTCAAGGTCCGGTTGTGGGAGGATACGTACTGATCTGCTCCAGGCATCGTTTCCGGCGGAATCCTCTAGGGAGAGAACGACCTCGGTGCCAGCAGCCAGGTTGACGGTCCAGGTCGTGGAAGTTGAAGTATGGTTGCCAAGGTCCTCGCTGTGTGGTCGATGAGTGGTCGATCGGGGCAGGTGCAGTCTGAGAAGGACTCACAGTGATACACCGCAGGTGTCGGCTGCAGAGGCAACAAGAAGGTCATAAGGAGGATTACCGGTATCAGACCAGGTGATTTGAGCCGCTTGGCACTGGAAAAAATATCAAGAAAAGAGAAAGTCCAAAGAGTAGGAAAACAGACCTGGACAAGGCTGGGAGTGTCGATCGTGAAATTAGACCCCTGTGCGATCACGGATCGGAAGAGAGCGACAAAGAGAGAGACGAAAAGGAACGTGGTGAACATGTCTGCTCAGTAGATGGATCTTCAGACGACTAAATGCCCGGACAACGGGAGGAATGGAGGAAATAAAGCCATGGCAAAAGGACAATCACAGTATTCTTATGTGCGTCGGTTTCAAACCCCGAATGTACAGTGTCTTACACGGCCTGTCAGTGCGACAATGAATTGTTCGCGTGCTACTGGCTACCTTAGAGCTTGCTCTTGACAACGTTGCCTCCTTCCACCAATCTCCGCCGCTTCGTGATCCTGTTCACAGTATTGTCAGCAAACTCGTCTCATTAATTTACCCGATCAGGAATATCTCACCCAGAATGCATTATTACGCTTGGTTCCTTGCCAATGCCTTGCACCGCTTGGCGCTCTTCAATTGTGACATACGGTCGCTCGGATGCGCCAACGTAGATCTGTCTCGGACGCCAAATCTTGACCCCCTCTGGAGACAGCATCATCTGTAATACCGTCAGCAACATCATGATTGAATGGCAAGAAAGTAAGCACCTGGCGCCAATGTGCAAGCCACCCTACGACACGGGGCACGACGAACAGGACTGGGAAAAAGTCCATCGGGAAACCTGGAAATCATAAGTTCGATTACGAATCACGATTACCGACCAAAAGTCATACCCATCGCGCGATAAATCAACCCACTACAGAAACAAGCGAACTCATCAGTATTTGCACCGCTCGGTCGCAAAAATGATCATACCTCCAAAAGTCCACGTTGGGAGCCAGCTTCCGTGAGACGAAATAATCATCTTTGAGGGCAGCATCATGCAACGCCATTGCAGTGTTGAGCAGAGGATCAGCACCCGTGCTGCACGACGAGAGCGTTAAACGAGCCAACAAAAAGCAAGTCGGAGACGTACACTGCGAATACTTCGTTGGCAATCTTTCTGATGATGAATGACCGTGGATCAGACTATCAGAAAACAGCTTTAGACGAATGGTCTTCCTGGTAGGTGGAATGGCACACG
>JBBPPZ010000568.1:0-15216 GCA_038092255.1 Leccinum aurantiacum
CTCTCTCTCGACCATCAAGTTCTATGCCCGTCGGCAACAGGCAATTCCGCCGCTCTCCCTCCTTCGCTTCCCAAGATTCATTCGGTGGTCCTGTGTCGCAGGATCCAGTAGCACGATATCTTGCTTCGACAAAGCAGTTCGATGTGCCACTCTCCGAACTGGGGGAGACGCCGACTCAGGAGGTCATCCATTCACCCACAGATCCTAGCGTAGTGCTCCCAGATGCCAGTGAACATAAGGAATATCTCGAGGTCGCTATGCGCAAGTATGAAGCACTGAAGGCAAGCAGGACCACTTCAAATGATCGCGGTAATGTTCTCGTGGCTGCCACTCCCAGCAATTCCGGTGAATCTTCGGGTCTTTCACAACTCAATGACGACGGTTTCTTGTTCCGCAATCGCGCTCCAGAATTTACGGGAAAGGAGTCTCACTTCGAATTCGGCGGCTCATCATCCTTTGATAAGATGCTCGCCCGGGACCTGACAGACCCTCCGGATCCCACCCAAGACTCCACTCAGCTTGTGACGATGGACCCAGTGCAGGCAGACGGCTTCGTTGATCCTGGGCCGCCCTCAACCAGAGATGACATCCTCGCTTCACCACTGCCATGTAGTAAACAGCACACTCCTCCCTTCGATTGGATTGGTCCTGCCCCCCCTTCGACCGTCGGATTCAGTGATCCCAGGAGCTTGTTAAGAATGGCGCATCCGTACCGGGTCGCTAAGATGCGTCACCTGGCAGGGGATGTGGGACCCTCTCCATGCGTCGCCGTGGGTGCGGAGACGCAGCCTTCTCACATTGGAGAGACGCAACCTTGCCATGTTGACGATTTGACACCCCCCAATATTACCTCCCCAACTCGACCACCACCACACCAAATCAAGATAGCCGGTACTCGCCGCCAACGTCAAGGAGAGAAAGGAGACGTTGAGGCCGAAGATGATACACTGGACATTGTCCCTGACTCTGAACCCCTTCGAGCTGGGTCCAGCTCTCAAACACCTAGCCTCCGTCGAACTGTGGCGCAGAGCCCGCTCAAGCAATTCTATCGTCCCCTCAGTCCAGTATCTGAACATGGATCCGGAGATTTTGTTCCAGATACCCCCGAGGTCGAGGAAAGCGAAGCCGATGTTCCGTTGGTAGAATTAGCCTCCAGAGCCATGAAGAAGCTCGTAGAACCCGCAGAAGAAATGGCTGTGCATGGCAGAAAACCGAGGACCGCTATTCCTAAAAAGGTGACTCGCTTACGCCTCGATTATCATGGAACTTTGACTTACGCCGACATCTCCTCGGTAGGTCTCGCCACCTACTGTCGAGAAACAACCTCGAAATCCATCTTCGTCAACAAAAGGAAAGAATCAAAGAATCAAAGCTTCGAAAACGGAGCCTACAGAGGTCCCGACATCACTCCCAGAGCAGGATCTAGACGAACTAGCGCTCTCTTCCAAGCAACTTCCTGTTGCTACCGTTTACAAGTCATCGTCCAGAAAAAACAGAGGAGGATCGCACCATCTAGCGCCTTCGCGTTCCTTTCCTGCGACTAGGGCTGTCGCTGGAATGAAACGTTCCCACAAATCAGACACCGAGAGCTCGGAAGAGTCGTCACACCAACCCTCCAATGATGTGGGAGCTGTACATCCTAGGGCCCTGAAGGAGGAAGAGGAGGAAGAGACCGAGTCAGCGGATGATCACGAAGATTCGCCCCCACCTCCTCCACCTCTAAAGCCCGAAACGTCACGTAAAAGAAGGCGTACCGATGACGTGAATGCAAGCCGTGGGATGTCGAAAAGTTCAACTTCCACTCGAAACAAGCATTCCGAGACGCCAGCAATTGCTACACGCTCGGGCAAGAGGCTTCGCTCCGCGGTATCATCCACGCGTGGACACTCGGCGGAATCGGCTACACGAGTTTTTGCGTTGTGGAAGCAAGATGGACATTATTACTCTGGTGTCGTTCACTCCCGCGGACAGAAAAACAAGTATACAGTCAAGTTTGACGATGGGACGCAAGATGGGGTCGAACTCAAAAACATGCGTTGCCATGACCTTCGGGTCGGAGACAGAGTCATTTCCGCGAAGGACGACGCCAGGGCGGTCGTTAGCGATGTTAGCCGTGTTCACTCTCATGACGCAGTTATACTAGAGATCGACGATGGAGACGGCGTCACAAATCGCGAGGCGCGACTCCGTCACATCCGTATTGCGAATCGGACGATCCAAAATCAGTGGAAGGAACGCGATGTCCTTGCAGAGAATATCATCCCTCTGATCAGGCCAAAGCCTCTGATTGATGCGACGCCGTCTCGACAATCGGTCATCACCCCGACCTCCAGCGAAACCCAACGAGAGTTGGTCAAGACGGGTTTCGTGGTCACGATTAGTCCCAAGAATGACAGACCCTTACAAATGAAGGAGGAGGTGATGCGCGCTATCAAACAGCACGGAGGGCTTGTAATCGAAGATTGGTCTAACGTGTTCACCATGGAGGGCAAGCACAGTCAATCCAACAAGCGATGGCTCGCCGTGCCAGATGACTTTCGTTGGAAGACGGAAGTAAATCTTGACCGTGTCTTCCTTCTTTCCGATGATGCACATCAAAAACCCAAGTTCCTCTTAGCACTTGCATTAGGGATTCCCTGCATCTCGTTCGATTGGCTGAGCAAGGATGGAAAGATTTCATCGGTATGTTTTGTGTGGTCGCAGCATTCAACGTGTAGAGCACTGACTTGAATGCATGTCAGGACTGGCAACCATTCCTTCTTCCAGCGGGGTATTCCGACCCACTCTATGCCCGAATATCGCAACTCGTTGATCTTGACTGGGGAAATTGTACCGAACATCTCACCGACATCGTGGGGAATAGTGTGCCGATCAAGCTGTTTTCGCAGAAGAAGGTATTGTGCATTGGTGCAGACTTGGTTCCTCTTCCGCCATCGAAAAAGGTAGGTTTTCGGATTTACCTTGGATACCGGCCTAATGCCAAGTATACTAGAATGCTGCGTCTGAAGAAGCTAGCCGATATGTTCCCTGGATTATCTTGTGTATGGGTGCTGCCAAGGTCGAGGCGATCACCGACACAAAGCAAGTGTCTGCTGATCGCATAAACGAATTTGACTATGTCATTGTCAAAGAACGAAGCATTCTCGGGTCCATTAAGCCGGGCGGGAAAGTCGTGGTGGGAGACGTCGCCTGGGTGAAGCAATGCCTGATCTCGTCGCGCTTATGCACTCCAAGCAACTTGGAGTGATGCTTTCCTCTCATTGATCTTGATGTTATTTACTGCATATTGATTGAGGTAATATTGGTATGGTTTGAACGTTTGAACTTTGTAGGTTAGATGTCGATTCCTGGAGGGCTGGGTAAAAATTTGAATTAAATGAATATGTAATTAGGAGTTGTTACTTCAGCACGTTTAATCTATCTGTTCCGTCGATCGTTGCTTAATATTCAACGACATGTCCAAGTTTCTCCAGACGACTGTCGTTGTACGTGGTCAGCACACCGAACTCATCGTTCAGCCGTTCGCGGATCGCATCCTTGTGCTCGTCACTCAGATGGGCAAAGTAGGCAACTTGGTGCGTTCGTCCCTTTCTTACCAAAGATCGATCACCAACTTGGTGTTCAGATCCAGGCATCCATTCCGTCGACGACCGATCTGCAGAATGCTTCGGGTCCAGAAGAACCCCTCCCTTCCCCCTCTCCCGCCATCCAACTGACTACAATATTTGGAAGCGCACCGTCAGAGCACATGCAGACGCTTCACTCGCTTTATGCGAGTCATATCGCGACTCTGATCTGGATGACAATCGGAGGTGGATCTCGCAGTGTTATCGTAGGAATTGCACTTCGTAGATCAAAGGGACACGAAGCGGAGGAACTTGGTGAGGAGGAACAGCAAACCTTTCGTGGCATAATGGATGCTCTACGGACATTGATATTGAAGTAATGACGTGTAATTGATAAGCTTGCAATGACTCAAATTCAGAAGGTTTTTGTATAGAATATATTTCTAGCAGCCTCGAGCAGCTCCTGTTTATTGCGTACATCGTGATGTTACCGTCAAGATGGATTTTTACTCGAGAACAGTGGGTAATCAGGAAATCTATTCATTTGTTGTACCTATCGAGCGTTAGGGTTAGGGTTAGTGCAGCGATGGAACATAAAAAAAGAGGCCCACCCAGCCAGAGTGGCCGTGGAGGGACAGGAAAATATTGAGACGGTGCATAGGCTGAAGCCCATACAAGCCCTTGAGCCTCACGTGCCAATGTCTGGCTCGTTGAGGTAGGGAGTGTCTGGATCCCATCCTTGAACCTCACGTGCCAAGGTCTGGCTCGTTGTGGTAGATGGGGGTTGGTCTGGAAGGGCATTGCTTGAACGAAACATCTTATATGGGCCTCACTGGCATAACAGCAACAAACAAGTAGATAATTCTTGTAAATATAATATATTTTCACAACACTAGTTAATACCACATCATTATGTAATGCACCACATGTTTGTCAATGATACTTTTTTTTCGGACAGAGTTACATAAAACAGTACATGGTTAGGAAGGTACTGTTTGGAAGACTCGAGACCAGTACATTGAAATCAGACTTTTCATCACCATCAGCTATTTCTTTCGGAACCAGCAAGGTGTCATCAACCCTAGTAGAATATATTTCTCGCAGCCTCGAGCAGCTCCTGTTTATTGCGTACATCGTTACCGTCAAGATGGGTTTTACTCAAGAACAGTGGGTAATCAGGAAATCTATGTATTCATTTGTTGTACCTATCGAGCCTTAAGGTTAGGGTTAGCACAGCGACGGAACATAAAAAAGAGGCCCACCCAGCCAGAGTGGCCGTGGAGGGACAGGAAAATATTGAGACAGTGCATAGGCCGAAGCCCATACAAGCCGCGGTCACCCTCTGAATGGACAGGGTCGCCGTGCTATGGAGGATCACAACGGCCCGCATACCCAGGTAGCTGAAGGGGCGTGCGCCATCAAGGTAAGTATGAAGAATTCTTGTCTTCCGTCCCTTGCTTTTATGTCTCTGTACGTCGCGCACGGACCACCGCCCAATTTTGGTAAGTAACATCAAACGTGTCCTCGACACATCTCTTACGTTCAAGTACTAGCCATTCGCCACACCGGAGCGCACTGTATTACATAGCTGAAGAAGACATGTAGTTCGTTAAACCTCGCATACAATGTATGTTCCATTGTGGCGCTCACACTCAAGGCTCTCTCACTTCCCTGCACTATGATTCCGATTTCCCGCCTTCCGTTTCCCGCTGCACCTTAGCCCATTTCCATTGCAGAAGGGCACCAAGTCGTTGATCGGGAGGCAAAGCGGTGCGAGGATTTGTTTCGGAAAGGTAATAAGCCAGGCACCCTGTGAACACCCCGAGTAGAGGGTCAATTCCACTGTTTCCGAGTCAGTGACTGAAACGAAGCCTGTCGAAAAGATGGCCGACCGTGAAAGTAACGCCTGATGCGACATTTCGTGAGCTGACCGTGAGTGCGTATAATACAAAGGGTCCAGCCCAAAAACCTCACGTCTGTCAATCACCGCGCGCCAATTCCCGAAAAATGCCGTGTAAACCCAAGCATCGGTTAGTCGAGAACCTGGCTGTTAAAAATTCGCGTGTACCGCGTGTGTCCGCACAGGTAGTACCATTCCACTACCATCTCCACCCAAGTCTTGTTCTTCCGAGCTTAGCTTCCACGCGAAATGTCTGCTGCAGTGACCCTTGAACGTCAGATCCGTCCAATCTATGGTTCGTTCCAAGGCTGGTTTTTAATTGGTAAAAATTGCACTGCTGACTGCCCAACTACTTCCGAACCGCAGAGGCCCTCGACACCGGCTCGAACAAGTCGGCTGTCGTTTCTTGCAATAAGCTGCTTAAAAAGTATCCCAGCAACTTACTAGTCAAGGCACGATTTAGTACCTACGTGTCGTCAACCTTTGGCTTACACGCCTTCATCATTAGTCTCTTAAGGCCCTTGCACTTGTGCGCTCACAAAAAGTAGAGGAGTCTCTCGCATTATGCGACGAGGTTCTTGCGGTCAAACCCTTGGATGATCCCACCATTTCTGCCATGATGCACGTCCTCAAGGGTCTTGGAAGGAGTACGTTCTAGTCCCCCTTGTTGCTTTCTACGTCCTACATCACTCTTTAAAGTCACAGACATGGTCAACATGTTTGAGGAGGCGTACAAGCAACAACCTCTGAACGAAGAGTACGGCGCTCAGACCTTCTTTGCACATGTACGCACCGCGAACTGGAAGTCTGCACAACAGGTATATCTCTCTCGAGATAGACCATCACGACCTGACATTCCTGGCGTAGGTTTCTACCAGAATGCACAAGCAATTCCAAGAGGACCGGTACTTGTATTGGAGTGTGATGGGGGCGATCCTCCAGGTCTGTCTCGTCCATCCAAACAGTCACAAGCTCATATTGCCCATTTTCAGGCCAGCGATCCGTCAACGAGCCCGAGCATGAAGAAGTTGCTCTATAAGCTTGCTCATCGACTTGTCACTTCGTCCCCGTCCCCGTCCTACCTGACTGCAGATCGCTTCCACCTCCACATTAGTATCCTGAAGGAATTGGAGTTGTATGACGAAGCAAACACACTACTAGAAAGTGATGTTGGGAAGACGATCTGTTCGACCAGTCTCGCCTGTGATCAGACGCGTCGGGAGATCTGGCGAGGTCGAGAACTCTTCAAGGATGAGGGAGAGCGTGCGCAACAAAAGATTTCGAATGGGTCTGTGGTTTGTGATGTGTTATCTCATATTTCAGGACTGATGCCCTGTTCTGCAGAGACCGTAACTGGCTAGAATTTCTATCCATTCTTGATTCGACTTTTGTTCCAATCACATCTCAGCAAGGTGATGTCACTGAAGAGAAAAGGAGCGAATGTCTGGAAAATGTCTCCAAGGCTCGGACATTCTTTGCGGGGATTGCCGAGCAGGATGGTACAAAGAACCGAGCTGCTCCTCTAGCGTTGCTCGAATTAGAACATCGCACCCAGAAGTTTGGCTTATCTGGTTGGTTTTCTGCTATTTAGTGTTTCACCAACCTTGCAGACACTGAAGCCTGTTCCCAGATGACAACGTGGTTGTCGGCTTAATGGAGAGCTATTTCACTCAGTTCGGTGATAAAGCATGTTGCTTCGAGGACTTGATCGGCTTTCTTGATTCGGAGGCCACTTCCCTTGACCAATGGAAAGCATTCCTCGCACGCCACCAACCATCCTTCGTAAGCACCATTCGCAATCACGCGGAGATGAGTTCTTTTTTCAATGTTCAGCCGCGATTCAGGCATCCGTGGGTGACCTTCAACGCCTGATAAACGTACGCAAGCTTGAGCGCTACATGCTCCTGGATTCAGAAATCACGGTGGAGTCCGAGGCCGCTCGTGGGTTGAAGTGCCTCCAAGAATACCTGGACGGCCTCGCGCTTGGCAAAGAGCTCCCAGTGACCGAGCTACAACCCGCCGACGACTTGATTCTTCTTGCTGCAAGTGCTTTTGTGATGGTCTGGACACTCAACCATTCGGAGGATGCTCTCTACCAGGCTGCAGCAATCTTGGAATATGGATCATCTAAGAGTCGTATGTCATTTCAGATGCACATAATGCTTATTCGGATATACCGCATTCTGGGTGCGTACGTTTGGATTTATACTTACTGTGTTACTAATCCTTCGAGTAAGGTGTATCCTCACTCGCACTTGAGCACTACCGCCAAATGAGTGTCAAGCAAGTTCAGAACGACACCCTATCTCATCTTATCCTTACGCGCGCTTTGACGTTTTCGCTTGCTGCCACTGGTGATCTAACATATCCTTCCGAATGCTTAGAGTCTAGCCAGATATACCTGGCAAGTTCTCAGGAGGTTGGTTTCCCCATCTTGCTAAGATGCTCTCATCTTAAACCAGTCTAGACCTCGGACTTCATAGTTCGCTCATTCACCTCGGAGAAGTATACTCAAATTCCGGATTTCATCGATTTTGAGGACAGACTGGAGAACTCCCTTCAGAGGGATGTCGTCAAATTGGAACATGTCCGCATGCGTCTCACTCACGAACCATTAAACACGGATATCATAGATATGGAACTCATCGAACTCAAATTTATGTTTGACCGCGGTGAGTTTCTTGAGTTTCTTACGATCGCATCTAACGAAGTTGGCAACAAAGCACATTACGACAATCGCGATTTCGTCATCATTCCCAACTATCAACCCCATTGTAAGCCGTCCTTCAATGACCAGAGTCTGTTGTTTGGGTCATCAACTGGCGTGAGCATCAGAGGCGGGTATATGGCACCCGAATGTCTAACGATAATTCCTTTCAGCAAGGATGGTTGTGGTGTTTTTTGAAGATCTATATCCGTGCATTCCAGCACGCTAGCGATCTGGACGATATCGTTGAAGAGAAGTTGCTCGTAGGTGATCGGCCGAAGAAAAGCTCAGATCCCGAGGTGCAATTACCTTTGCAAGAGAGACTCGCTTTGAGATCAGAAAAAGAAACCGCAGAGGTGATAGTAGCGCGCCTGTCCAAGTCTTCGTGTCATGCTTAATGTCGCCTTCAGCTAACCTCCGACGAAAAGCAACTGCTCGAATGGGCGACTGCCCTCGGTGACTGGCTTGAACCTCATCACAACTATGTTCGCCCCCTACCGGCTCAGGTATTGGCGGAAGCCTCCAAACAGACAGAACTGAAGACCGGATTCCCGTTGCGTGGCGTTGACGTCCAGGTCCACAATGGTGATGCGAATGGTCACATTAAGAAAGATGAAGAGGCGCCCCCGATTACGGAAGCACCAACTCTACTCATTGAGTTCTTCGATACCATGCTCTCTCGTTTCAAGAATTCCCTAGAGTCGAACTGTTCGCCATCGGAGGTACTACATATCTCCACGATCATGCAGGAGGTAACTAGTTCCTTAGCCGCCGTCCTTGCAGCTTTGGCTAAAGTATTCAATTTAGGCGTTCATCCTGCTTACAATCGAGACGATGCGCTTTAAATCTCCCGGTGTGGTCAAAATCCACAAACTTGGTAATGTCAGTCGTGACACCTAAAATCTATGGGTTATATCACTAATGGACGTACATGTGGTAGCTTGTGTCACAGTTCAAGAATATCCGGTCGAAAGCTAGCTCTGTGTTGAAGGAAGTGTCGACGGCCTTGATCAAACTTGGAGAGGTCAAGGGTTCCATGGAGCACCGCCGAGCATTCGTGGAAGCCTGTGCGCCTGTAACCGTTGGACAGGTTTGTCCTTTTTTCTCCGAGAGGTATTCTTGTTCTTAACGACAACTCAGGTCACGCATGACTTTGTCCTCAATGTTGCCAAGAATGTCACTGATTCAAGGAAGAGGGTGCTCGAAGGGGTTGGAAAGGGAATGGCGAAGCTTAACGCTACACACGGGCAACCATGAGACCACTTACTGGCTGTATCACTTTACGCATTACTCCCCACTCATTCTCCCTGTAAACGCAACGCATACATACCTGATTTACATGAATAAACTACTAGATCTCTGTCCGCGTGACGTGATGTAACACCGTGACGATTCGCGTCATAACTTTGAACGCGTCCTGTCCACGTTCCAGATTCAACGTCAACCATCATCTCCACACACCACAATGAGCCAATGTGGGTCGGCGCAGAAAATGAAAGTTGATTCAGCACTCATAAAGATCGCACAGTCAACGACAGTAACTACTATGGCGGAACAGCAGGTGGTGGCTACATGACAACAGGCTCACCCTATGGCGGTGCGGCTAGCCCGGGCGGTTTTGCGCGTGTATGTTGATATTCCTCGCTCTCGTGGCTTTTTTCATTGACATCCGCACCTAGAAAAGTGAAACTGCGCATTCACTACGCCCCATGACGATCTACCAACTCATTCAATCCAGCCAAGCGCACACGGATGCTGACTGGGTCCTCAACGACCAAGAGATTGGACAAGTAAGAGGAATCACCATACATGGACGTGCAGCTCATTTGTAACGTCGCCTAGGTCACCGTTGTCGCGTATATTGCTTCAATACAAACGCAGGCAACGAACAGTCAATATATGCTTGACGATGGTTCAGGCCGAATCGAAGCGCGTCATTGGATTGATTCCTCCATGGAGGACGAAGCCGAAAAAAATGGAATCGTGTAAGTCCACTTTCTGTTCTCGTGTTTTACGAAGCTGTCAACTCTTGTAGTGAGGGAGCATATGTGCGCGTTCTTGGGAGTCTGAAAATGTTTGGCAACAAAAAATACATTCACACCAACCTTATACGGCCGATTGATTCACCCACCGAGATATACTTCCACCTTCTAGACGCTATGACCGTCACTTTGATATGGGAGCGCGGTCCAGTGAGTCCGACCCTTGTGATATCATCTCAACCTCAAACTCTTTCAGCCTTCACAATCCGGACAAAATATTGGAGAAACACACCAACAGGGTGCTGGTCCAAGCACTGCATACTCGGCGCAACCGACGGTTCCCAGGGGCGATCAGTATTCTAATTTGCCACCGTTGCATCGCTCTATAATCGCCTTCATGCAAAGTCAGCCGGCTCATACAGAAGGCATTCATGTTAGTGCTATTGCCCGTGCGGTGGGAGGGGATGTTGAAGCCATAAGGTATGTGTCAAACCCACATCATCACCCAGGTTTAACACGGTTACACAGCGAAGCTTTTGATGTGTTGTCGGATGAGGGCACCGTGTATAGTGGTATTGATGAATCTCACTTCTTACTATCCTAAGAATAAGGTAGATGACATTTTCGTGGCAAGTAGCCTGTCGAAACACAGGAAATACATCATGAGTGTGATCCATAGAATGACGCGAGAATTGATTAGATAAACACGAGTTGAAAGGCCAAGTTGCCTAGCAACACTGCTGATTCCATCCATCCATTTCAACATGTCCGATCATCACATAGAGGATGGGCCCACTATTGCCTGTCAAGTGCTAGAAAACAATGAAGATGCATGGAAAGAAATGGTCTATCCTATGACAATCTTCCAGGTTCATCATGCAAACTTTCAATTGATCAATGATCAAAATAATCCAGCCTATCTAATTCTTGAGGGGAGACAGGTTGCCTTTGTGAGTATATACATCTACTGAGGAGGAGAAACTAGACACTGGGATTTATTTACAGGTTAGACTTGTTGCACATCTAGTAAGTGTGGATATAAAGCCAGCAAAGGCAACCTTCTTCCTTGAAGATGGAACTGGAAGGATCCCAGTTGAGAAGACTCTGGACAGTCTAAGGCACTATCATGGGGAGTCTGCAGAGGCAGAGGAGGAAGAAAAAGCTCAATATGGATCCCTGTATGGTTTATATCATATCATATATTACAATGATTCTGATACTGTGAAGTCAGGATACCTTTGTTGATGTCATTTGCAACCTGAGAAAGGATCACTTTGATAGGCTGAAGCTGTGGGTCAAGTCTATGCATCCAGTCAATGGCTATTATCAAGTCCTGCATCATGCTTTGCATGTGATTTACACTCAGCAGTGTATTCAGGTGAGCTACTGTTGTGACTCTGGCAAATGAGGGTTGCTGATGTCCCTGGATCAGAAGCATGATTCTGAAGAGGACTTTGGACCTACAGAGCCTTTTGGCATGCCTGTGGATGATGGTCCAGCACTGGCATGCCAAGATGATTCTATCTTTGAACAGCACCAGATCATCACCTCCATCACCCCACCAAGTTCTCACCCCATCTTCCCCAGTACATTCTCACCACAAAGACATCATCCATATGCTACCCTGAAACCACTTGAAAGGGCCATCATGAAGTACATGCGCCATCATAGAGATCAATGTGTTTCATGTTTGATTACAGACTTGTCACAAGCTGTGTGTGCATTACATGAATGCACTGAACTCCAGTTCAGGTCGGTTCTTCATTGCCTACATGAGGTTTGAATGATTAAAGCAGGGTATGATCTTCAGCTGTGCCTTCCAGACTCTCTTGTCGGAAGGCTATATCACCATCCCACTCGATGATGGGCATGTGGTGATTACACCGAGACACTGAGAACCTCAATACCATGTATGAGACCCATGAATCTTGCTATAGTGTGAGTCACGACAGTCAAGTGCCAAGTTTGAGCAAAGAGTATTGATAACAACATAGCAATGATTAATGCACACGATGAAATGTTGCTAGATGGTACAGAGATGCATGTATATATGAATTAACGGTGTTTGTACTTTGCTTCATTCTCGAGTCGGATGTTGGGGTCTAGGGTATTGTGAAGGCCCATGAGAGTCTTGCTGACTGCCTCGGAGGCACCGATCATAGGTTTCAAAACGGCGATTGGAACTGCGCGAACAACAGCCCTGACTGCTCCCTGTGCGTGAAAAAGAATGAATTGTTGTCAGTCCGAATCTAGGAAGACCCGGTATCCGATCCTCACCTCGTTCCCAGATCTCTCGTATACCTCCATAGGTACTGCAAGTATAGTTTGAGCGGCAGAGTGCAGATTTCTTGACAAACTGTGGTAAGCCGACTGTACGCCTTCTTTGAGGCTGGTAGGTTGAGCAGCGTAACGACTGATCAGGTCTTCATCCGAGCCTTCTGCATCCTCGTTCTCATATGGTATATGAAGTGCCTCGGCGGTGATAGAGTCCTTGAACTGCCCGCCCAATACGTTCTCGGCTTGCTCTAAAATCACTTGCGTACCAGTGGCCAGACGAGCTCCGAGTTTGATAGCCTCCATCGCGGTGGATTGGACAAATGCCTTGGTACCTTTCTGTATCCCGCGGACGATGCGTCCGTCCTTCTTGTATTGTGCAATAGGCAGTAGCACGAGATCTGCGACCCCCGAACCAACATTGACTACAGATCGAATCGGGGCTACACCAGAGATAACATCGACGAGTTGTGTAGCCTTTACATCCGGGGTCCAGAGATCATTTAGGGTGTCGAAGAAACGTGGCCATCCAGTGATCTAGCGTCACGTCAGTTGGTTGTCGTCTTTACTGAGAACTAACGCACGCCGTGTAAAGTTAAGTGCCTCAACGTCATCTCTGCTCCATCAAAATGGAAAAAGTTCATCAATTCTATCGTTTTGCCGTCCCGCAATGCTCTATAGTCGACACGTCGAGGTTTGTAATCAAGCTTGATATCTACAGGGAAGACTTCGGCGTGTTCTGCATCCGCGACTCATGAGTGGGGATGGCACTGATGCAGAGAAAGGGCATACGGAAGTAAATATCGTTCTTTTCACCGTCTTCTGCCACAGAAGGGCTATCTGGATCTTGGAAAGCGAAGAATTTCTTGAAGAAGTCGAGAGCATCCTGATCAACATACAATCGCAGAGGCAGGATCTTTGCCTAAAAAAAGAGGTCAGCCAGGCCAGAAGTGAACGTTCGAAAGCTTACTCGGAGACGTGCTTCTTCCGAGGGGTGTGACGGCGAAGGACGAACACTCAACAACTCCACTCGTGCCATACTGGAACATGTCTCCCTGACATTCCCTCGTTGATCAGATCGCATGTCGGTGAGGAATTTCTTCCATGTCGATGTCTTGATATGATCAAGGATTTCAAGATCCCTGACCAAGATCAACGTGCGAGACGCTACTGTTTCACCTGGACGGTAATTGTCGATCTCTGCGTTCAGGCCTTCTAATCGGATCTCGATCGAAGGTCCTCTAGATCGAGTGAGGCGCTTTCCATGCACACGCGCCGACACGATTTTTGGTCGACCTGGGGATGCGGGGTGAAGGGATTGCCAAGAGCTCTCGAGCTCTGTTTCATCGGTATTATCGAGTTCATCGTCAATTGCGGCAATAAGAGCATCAGAATCCATGCTTTCCAAATCTCGTTCGAGTCCGATATGGAACGAATTGAAGAGTGTTGCGCTGGTCGCCTCGTCTATTGGTTCTTGTGTCTGTCCTGTAGCCACCAATTGTCGGATGCGTGCAAGCCTCTTGCGCATCTCCTTGATCTCCTTCTCTATGGTTCTCCGTGTGCGAGGCCAATCGAACCCGTCATGCAAAAAGAGAACTACATCTGAGTCGTGGATCCGCACCCGTAGAGTAGTGTCGCTGCGACTACAAAGAAGTCAACTAAAGCACGCATTTCATTATCTGTCCCTTACCTCTCCGAATCTTGGTTGACATCAGGAGAAATGGAGTCGAAATGGTGCTCAATGAAGGAGAAGGGTTTCAAGATGCGGATTGTTTCGCCGCCGACACTCGACACGATACCGAGCTGACCCACTACAGGAGTGTTACGACCAGTTTGTTCTTCCATGTCAAAATCCTCGAGGTCATCATCCCTGAGTTCTCTAAGACCTGCAGCAGTCCCGAAAGACTCATCCAAATAGTCCTGGTTGGCAGGCAAATCATCCGATATCATGTCCGCGGTGCTCCCGACTTCGGGGATAAGGCTAAAGGCATGTTCATCCAAAGAAGCTAGATGTTGGAAGTTAGTCGCACAGCAAAGGTTGAAACGTAACACCTGTACCAGTCATATCGTGTCCACGTCTACCAATGATGGTCTCCGGCCTTCTTGAAGTGATACGAGAACGACTTAGATGCAAGTTTAAACCACGCTGATCTGATTACTAGTTAGGACGACTTACTGGATGTCTGCATCATCCGTTGGAGGACGTGTTATATTGGTGATGAAAGCTGTAAGAGAGCTTATGGTGTCTGCGCAGAGATGTATTTGGAGGCCAATCCGTTTGATGGTAACCTATTGATTAACATGCGGTTAAAAAGTTCGCATGGCCCAAAAAATCTACGAACGGTGATGTCCGGTGGTGAAATAGCATTGTTCGCCCGAAAAGCGAGCTGAGAGTGAGAAACTTCGGCGATCAATGCATAACCTGAATTCTGAACCTACACTCAACAGGCGAAGCATCAGCGGAGGGCCTAGAACTGACCTTCCAAAAGTCAACACCACGGCCAGGAGAACTTCGACTTGTCCCGATGGATTCAATTGCGTCTTCGATTGAATCCACCAGAAAAATGTGCGATGACGAAATATTCAACCCAAACGTGGATTCGGGTGAGTTCCCCACCAATTCTGTGGAAAATTCAGCTTCGCCAAGGTGTAGTGCCATTGCTCCGGGGTAGCCCGGTGCGCGCGCATGGATCGATATATCGGCGACGCCCACTGTCAACCGAGTGCATTCAGATGGTACGACAGACTCGAATACCTGGACCGCCACGTTTATTCGAGTGCAGAAAA
>JBBPPZ010000569.1:0-15174 GCA_038092255.1 Leccinum aurantiacum
AGGGACCAACGATCCTCTACTACCCTCTTAAAAAAGAACGAGGAAAACAAGAGCTCTGAGAGAGACAACTTGGCTTTCTATTCGTTCGAACGTGGCACTTTCCCACGCAATTTAAAGCGAATAAATCAAGCGAGAAATGGCGCTACGTATCTGCTCGGCCAAGGAGGGGACACACAGGTTAAATGCTCAGCCACTCCAGTGCCGAGAGCAACAATGGCAGTGGCGGCGTCTGAATCAATACCGGTTTCACGATGCACGTCAAAACTTGAGACACCACGTATTGTTTGGCCCACCGTTACTGCCTCTTATGATTCTCTTGCGCCCCAAATTGTGATCGATTAAAATTTAGTTGGCATCAAAGTCCGCGGGAACTCATACTACTGTATGACCGGTCCTGGACGCGTCCCGGTTCACTCGCTTATCAATGACGCCGGGATTTCCGCAGAACCTCTCACCGGAGCAGATCATAAGGTTGGAACCTTAACCCTAGAGAAGGGTTACGGGTGGAGTGACACGTTGACAATTTATGACTTCACTCAGAATTATTCCCTGAAGCACTCATCTACGATGTCTTTGCTAAGGTCAGGCTTTCCCCCCTTATAGTCCTTGGCTCAACGCAATTATGTAGGCTCGGACTATGCGTTATAGGCGTGTACGCGATGTTTCTTGTGAGTGGTCCCGTAGTTCCAACGGAGTCGGCTAATAACCCGTGATACAACAGCTTTGGGCCATCGCGCAAGAGCGACGTACATTCTCCTGCTTGCCGTATGATGTTCGGAAACTGACACCACTCTTGCAGTGTCGGTTCCATTCCAATCTATCGACGGACAATCCACCCACAAATTTAAATCGGCATTATTTATCGGGACATGCCAAAGTTTCCTCAGTTCCTTGTCCGCCTTTTGTTACATTTATATGCGAGGAAAGCCAGGTGCTCCTCTCTCTTCCCTCCTTGGCCTCGATCTTCCCGCACATATGCACCTCAATGGATCGCATAAGACGAACGGCACCCCGATGACCAAGGTTCTCGTCAATGGGAACACCCGGAAATCCAAACTGGAGCATGCGTCTGCTACGGATGTTCGTTCTTACCGCAAGGGCCTCCTTCTCAGTTACCTTCAGTGTTCTAGTTTCATTGCTCTCGCAGCTCCCTTTGGCTTCGCGGCGCTCTCTTATATCACATACCCAACCATGGTGCTCGGAAAATCCTGCAAGCTTGTCCCCGTCATGCTCATGAACTTTCTTCTTTACCGACGCAAATTCGCCCCTCACAAATACCTCGTGGTTGCATTGGTGACAACCGGCATCAGTGTGTTCATGTTCTTTGGAAACGAGAAACCTTCCAAGACAAAATACAATACGACGACCGACGGAACGCAGTCCCCGTACTTCCAACTCATTGGTATCGCTTACCTCCTGGTCAATCTAGTCCTTGACGGCGCCGTCAACTCAACGCAGGATGAAATTTTCTCCAGATACAAAGTCTCGGGGCAGCAAATGATGTTTTGGATCAACGCATTCTGTACCGTATTAACCACAGCCCTTGGAACGCTCCCGCTACCCTACATTCCTGTCCTGCATCCCTCATCTGGTGCTCAGAGCGAGTTCTCTGCCGCCTTCGAGTTCATCAAGTCACACCCTTCTATTGTCGTACCGCTCGTCCAGTTCTCGCTCACGGGTGCGCTCGGGCAATTGTTTATTTTCGAGACGCTCCAACACTTTGGATCGTTAACATTAGTGTCAGTTCTAATGCCCTGTTTTCTCTTTTTATCTGATGCATCTCGTTTCGCTTGCAGGACCATCACTCTTACCCGGAAAATGTTCACCATGATCTTGTCAGTAGTGGTGTATAACCATAAATTGACCATGGGTCAGTGGCTCGGGACAGCTACTGTGTTTGCAGGGATCTCAGTAGAGGCCTTCGTAAAGCGCAAAGGTATTGTGTTTGCTAAGTTATTCATAGAGGGATACTTACAGGCGTCGTAGACGTGCACGCTAAACAGGTTGTACTAGAGAAGGAAAAGGCCAAGATCAAGTCGTTGTAGTCAAACAACGCTATTTCCATCACACACTCATACCCTTGAACCAGTATACTCACGACATAGCTAGACAACCCGAATCATTTATCGTATTATAATTATCCCAGACCAACCAACGCAACGAGAGGTAATCTTGTTACGATGTCATAAACCTGTCGTCATCATCGTGTCGTCGCCGTCTTCGTCATGGACAAGTACCCGTTTACGGTCTTCTGTTCTGTTGAGAACCACATTAGAACGTGCAAGGGCAAGAGCACGGGAGAATAAACCTAGAATCTTCTTCCTCTTCTTCCCTCTTTCTACGAGACACCGCTCGTTGCATTGGTGCAGCAGGGAAATTAGCGACCGCGACCTTAGCCTTGTATATAGATTCATATTCCTGTGCACGAAACGAGGAAAAGATCAGAGAGTCTTCATTGGTGGCGTAGTTTTATACCTTGATCTGCGTCAAAAAACCGCCATTTGGTGATATACAGTACCGGCGATTTTGTACCAAATGGAGAGCATCTTCCCAGGACAACTGACAATGCCGCATAACGAACATGACCACGAACGCAGGAGACAATGAGATGCCGCCTAACGGACATCATCAATGTTGAAAATACATGACAGTTCGACAACCGGCTCACCGTTACAATGTACGAGGACTTTACCCCCCTGCATTAGAGCCTGTTGAATGAAGTTGTCCGCCCTGCGTAAGACCTGTTGGATATTTGAACACGATGAATCTTGAAGAAACCTACTCCGGAAATAGCCTGATAACGTTCTGTTCTTCATTGTCCTCCACGTCCAATACGAGGTATTTGAAATGATCAGGGAAGCGGGGCCTGACAGAGAATGCCTCTTTCTGATCTCTTATGCAGACACTGCAAGATAGTGAGTGAAATTGCATGCCCGCGGTGATAGTTTAGGCATGTTCGAGTGGACGGCGAGGCGGGGGCGGACAAATGAATACGGTGGCTTACATATGGGTAACACCCAAGGCGTTCAGTGTTTCGAGAGATTTCGAAGCTTGAAATGGGCCAAGCAAAAGCCCGGGCAATATTTCTTGACACTCCCGTCTCATCTCATACCTGGACTATCGTTAGCTGTGGCACCAATCAAGCTGGACTCCACTCCGAGTCGAGTGGTTTGGCTGGAGAAGAACTTGCCTCCATTCTACATCTCCGGGACCTTGCACGAGATTCCTCAAGGCCTCGTCACTGAGATTGAGCGCAGCCATGGACTGAGGGTGGAAAGAAGAGATGAAGGAGAATGTAAATGAACGACTGCCACCTTTCAAGTTGAGATCTGCCAGGTCTCAAAGTATCGAAGGGGGTAATCACTACGCGTCGGAAGTATTTGATCGGAGTTCGGACACAGTTTCAAGACATGGAACCAGACGATGATATACCGTAGGCTGGAGTCCGGTTTGATCCCCAACAACATGGCGGCGACTTATCACACAGCGCAGGACGCTCATCGAGCATGGAATTTCACCCCCTGAAGCACCACCAGTCGTACAGGACCAACGGCGGATCCCATGTACTATAATCACCGGGTTCCTTGGCGCGGGGAAGTCAACGCTGTTGAGGCGAGTTGTGGATACTTTCAAGTTGGCACAACTAACAGACCATTTGCAGGCGCATACTTACAGAACGACATGGGTATCGCATTGCAGTGATCATGAACGAGTTTGGCGACACAGCTGTAGGTGCCTTTGGTTGCGTTTCAGGCTCAAACACTTATGAGGGGCTAGAACATCGAAGGTCGGTACAGAAACGGTCATATCCGTATCACCCGTTTCATATTCCTTGATTAGCCAAGGCTATCAATGTTGCCTCGAGCGAGGATCCAATGGCGGAGAATTCGAAAGAATTTCTCGAGCTAGCAAATGGATGTTTATGTTGCAGTATCAAAGATGCAGGCATTGCTGCCATCGAGAAACTAATGGACCGGAAGGGTGCATTTGATCACATCATACTGGAGACCACGGGTCTTGCTGACCCCGGTGAGAATCATTACTATCACTCGAGTTGCAACTTAGTCGAACTTCGACGACCATAGGTCCTATTGCTTCTATGTTTTGGCTCAACGAAGAATATTCCGTCGGACTCCGCAAGCATATAACCCTTGATGGTGTGGTCTGCGTGGTAGACGCAGCATTCGGCCAGCAGGTACATATTCACGTAATTCACTGGGAATCTGCCACTGATGTCATGGCCAATTAGCAAATGGAAGAAGACCGTTCAGTGGATGGTATTGGAGAGAGCCTCAGGTATGTTCAGTATTAAGAGGGCCATACTCGTGCCAACATTTACATGGCTTAGACAAATAGCATGCTCGGACGTGGTTCTGTTAAACAAGGTCGATCTTGTATCGGCCGACAAACTGGTTGCAACAGAAGAAATGATCCACAAAGTTAATCCATCCGCACCCATTCATCGGACGATACAAGCAGATATCGACATCACCCACATCATGAACATTGATGCGTACTCTGGAGCCAAGCAATTACAAAGTCCCACCTTCCAACTTCACCAATGTGGTGATACTCTTGATGGTTGTCGTGACCACGCATGCCGGACCTCCGCTACGCATTATGAACTCCGTGGAATATCTAGCCTCCAGTTGATCATCCCTCCTTTGACACTTGGTCAACTCACCAAACTCGAGCATTGGATTCAAGAATTGCTTTGGCGGCATGATGACCCCGTGGCAGAAGAACGCAAGGACAACAATTTGGACGTCGAGGTGCTACGTTGCAAGGGACTATTTGTCCTACAGACAGGCGAAGAATACATGCTTCAAGGGGTACGAAACATGTACGAGATCGCGCCCGTGGAGGCAAAGGATGTAGTTGGAATTCCCGATTCTGGAAAGCTAGTCTTGATCGGGAAGGGCATGGATGATACCCTGAGAGAGAGCTTGGAAGCAGTGTTAAGACCGTGAAAGATGATTAATATTGTACGCGAGGAGTCAATCCCTAGATAGGGAATTCGAGTCGTACCTTCGGCACCGGCAACACCGACTCGGAGTCATTTGCTCCGACTCGATTTCTTTAAGTAAATCAAAATTGTGCACGGGGATATCGATCTGTAGGACCATACCCGATGACGAGCCACCAGACAAGTTCCGAAGTCCCCGACCCGGCTGATGTTAGGATCATCACGACGCTCGGTCATGTAGACCATGGAAAGACCACACTGATGGACGTGCTTCTGGCGGCAAACAACATCATATCACCCAGGATGGCGGGGAAGCTGCGATATCTGGACAGTCGCGAAGATGAGATTGAGCGCGGCATCACGATGGAAAGCAGCGCCGTTTCGCTGAAGTTTCAAGTCAAGGAACGCGATGATGGTATGTAGTATCTACTCGTTTGGACGAGATGTGTATCATAACAATCACCCCAGGAATACCTCAGAAATCATATATTATTAACATGATCGATACTCCTGGGCACGTAGATTTTTCTACAGAGGTATCTACCGCATCCCGGATATGCGACGGAGCACTCGTGATCGTTGATGTGGTTGAGGGAGTTTGCACTCAAGTGAGTCACCCCGTCCGCAGACTGGCACCCTTTGCATGGTAATCACCCTATAGACTATCTCTGTGCTCAGACAAGCATGGCAGGACAACCTGCGTCCGATCCTCGTGATCAACAAAATTGACAGGCTAATTACGGAGTTGAAGCTTGCTCCGGTGGAAGCATATCACCACCTTGCCCGGCTCATTGAACAGGTCAACGTGGTCATGGGAGAATTTTTCGCTGGCGAACGCATGGACGACGATCTACGTTGGAGGGAAGAAAGAGACCGCCGGCTTGCAGCAAAGAAGGATCAATACGCAGATGAGGGAGAAGCTGCAGCAAACGAAGATGAAGAAGCCTTCAAAGAGAAAGACGACGAGGACATTTATTTCGCGCCAGAACGTGGAAATGTTGTTTTTGCATCTGCCATAGACGGGTGGGGCTTCCGTGTGGGGAAGTTCGCCCAGCTCTACTCTGCCAAGCTCGGATTCAAGGAAGCCAACCTACGACGTGTTCTGTGGGGAGATTTCTACCTGGATCCGAAGACGAAGAGAGTCATTAGTCACAAGCATCTGCGAGGACGCGCCTTGAAGCCGCTCTTCGTACACTTCGTCTTGGAAAACCTATGGGCCATCTATGATGCAGTCATATTAAACCCGTCAGTCTTTGTGTTCTCTCAGGAGGCGCATCGGTGCACATACTTGACGTACTTGCAGGAATTCCGAAAAAGTGTCCAAGATCGTGTCCGCGCTGAATCTGAAACTTTTACCGCGCGACCTCCGTTCGAAAGACAGTCGACAGTTGCTCTCGCTCATCTTCAATCAATGGCTGTCGCTTTCAACATGTGTTATCCAATGCGTTATTGACATCATCCCTTCCCCTCCTACCGCTCAAGCAATCCGCCTTCCTCGGATGTTGTACCCGAAGCTCTTCGACCAAGACATCCAACCAAAGAATAAATTAGAGCGGGATCTCTACTCAGCTAGCTCGGGAGCTGGCGCATATGTCTCTGCGTATGTCAGCAAGATGTTTGCTGTTCCTAGGAGAGAGCTCCCGGAGAACAAGGTCAAACCCATGACAGCAGAGGAACTACGGACGCGAGGAAGAGCGATCAGAGAAGCGCGTCAGGAAGTAACGTCAGGTACACTTGAGAACATGACAGTCCCAGAGATTCCTGAAGACATAGCTGACACTCCCGAAACACTCCCGGAGGTCAATGGCGAGACTCTCATCGGATTTGCTCGCCTATATTCTGGGACCATCAAGGTTGGAACAAAGATATATTGCGTTTTGCCCAAATACAACGCTGCAATATCGCCGGACCACCCCTCGAATGTGAATAACCTTGCGGTCGCAGAGGTGGAGGGTTTGTACGTTATGATGGGGCGTGAATTACAGCCAGTCGCCAGCGTTAGAGCTGGAAATACCTTTGCAATTAGGGGATTGGAGGGCAAAGTTTGGAGAAATGCGACTCTCTGCTCCCCGGGAGAAGTTGGAATCGTTCAAGACAGTAGTCCTCTCCAAGATCAGGAATGCCTCATCAATCTCGGGGGTGCTATTCGAATGGTATTGTCTAGGACGAGTTGTCTTCCTTCACTCATACGCTGAACTTGTGTGCTCTAGACACCCCCTATAGTACGTGTCGCACTGGAGCCTGCAAATCCTGCTGACATGCCGAAACTGGTCACTGGACTTTCCCTCTTGGCGCAAGCAGATCCATGTGTGGAGACTTTCCAGCAACAGACCGGCGAGCATGTCATCCTGACGGCTGGGGAACTACATTTAGAGGTGTGCCGTTTCCCTCTTTTGGCGGCTTCGCATACATAACAAGTCCTATAGAGATGTCTCAAGGACCTCCGTGAACGTTTTGCGCGAGTGGATATCCAGGCTTCGAAACCAATTGTCCCCTTCCGCGAGACCGCTGTCAAGGCGCCTGGTAGGTCTCCAAGGTCCCGTCGTTCATATTTATCACCAATTTTTTTCAGATATGGCTCCTCCTAAGACGCCCAATGCTGTTCGTGGGGCCATAAGAGGAGGGAGTTCTCAAAACATCGTTGCCTTCACCCTGCGATCAGCGCCTTTGCCGGAAATTATACACCTTTTCATCCAACAGAACCTGGCGACGCTTAGGTCTCTGTTACAAGAACGTGGTCCCGATGACCGGCACACTTCTGACGGAGAACCTAATGCTGCCGTTGGAGGAGACCGTCCCGAAGTACAAGGGGACTTGGTACACGTTCCGAGTGTCAGACCAGAACAATTCTGGATCGCACTGAAGGAGAAATGTACTGAAGCAGGCGGTGAATGGGCGGATATTGTCGATAGAATTTGGGCGTTTGGTCCTCAAGGCGCCGGGGGTTGTCTCCTGATCGATAGCCGTAAAGGTGGCGCTCCCACATCGTGCGTTGTTCTTGTGATCTTGCGGACTTATGTGGCAACTCTTCTCGCAGGCTGAAACGGCGTTTAATGCGGGATCAAGTCACGGACGCTGGCTGTACCGAAAATGGGTCACGCAAAAACTTTGACTTCACCGGACATATCGAAACAGGATTTCAGCTTGCCACCTTCCAGGGTCCGCTGTGTGCTGAGCCCGTCGAAGGAATTGGGTATTTCATCGAAGACGTGCAGGTTGACACTGAAAGCCTGGAAAAGGAGATGGGTACGTGATCATCCTGGATGAAGTGAAACTTGTAGCTGATGTGTATCTGTAGTGCAGAATAGGTTGACTCAGGTGACCGGCTCGGTAATTTCCGCCGTGAGAGATGCCTGCAAGAATGCCTTGTTGGATTGGTCCCCAAGACTCAAGTTGGCAATGTATTCATGTGATATCCAAGCGTCCAGTAAGTTGCTGATGCGTGGTGTAGACCCTGACTGATCCGTCTTTTCTGTAAGCGGACGTCCTTGGGAAAGTCTATGGCGTGGTTGCAAAGCGACGTGGCCGGATCGTCGGGGAAGAAATGAAAGAGGGCATGAACTACTTCACAATCTCCGCGTTACTGCCAGTGGTGGAAAGCTTCGGCTTTGCGGACGGTACGCGAGTTTTCCCGTAAAAGAAGGCACATGGATTGACAGGAACCTTGGCAAAGACATAAGAAAACGTACGTCCGGTGCCGCAAGCCCTCAATTGATTTTTAGCGGGTAAGTCTGAGTGAAGGAATCGATAGGAGGCGGTGCTGAGTCAATACGGACAGATACGAGATGCTCGACCAGGATCCATTCTGGGTGCCCACGACGGAGGAGGAGCTAGAGGATTTGGGTGAGAAAGCAGATCGGTCCAACCTGGCCAAGGAATACATGGATGCCGTGCGTGAACGCAAAGGGATGTTTGTTGACAGAAAGCTTGTGCAGTTCGCGGAGAAGCAAAGGACACTGAAGCGGTGATTAGGGGATTTCGACGTACAGTACAGTACCGTAGGGTACTACACACCCTACATACACATGCCAGCGTACGATTATGAAATGAATGTTCTGGCGGACGTGGCAGCCAAATGTCAAGGTAGACGCGGTAGCGACGGGAACCATATACGTGATTATGTAACACGCTACTGAGCCAGAAGATCCATATTTCCTTGAACCTATTCTCTCCGCTCCTCCCCTTTCCCCGTCCGCAACGCTCTACCCCTTCCCCAATCCCTCCCCCTTAGCCATGGCGACACCCGGTGACGCTGATGGAGCGCTGACTTACCAGAGTGGTGTTAGTCCGGAGGAGGGACCAGAAGAGCAATATATCACCACGTTCTTCTGTCGTGCTTTATTTGATTATCAGACTGACGATGCCTCATCCTTGTCCTTTCGCAAGAGCGACATAATCGAGGTCTTGACCCAGCTCGAATCAGGCTGGTGGGATGGTCTTCTAGGCGAAGAGCGCGGTTGGTTCCCCTCCAATTACGTCGCCATAATGTCCGAAGAAGAAGCAGAACATGCCCTGTCCCACTACGAACAGCCAGAGTTGCAACCTATCCAACAGGACTCCTGCCAAGACGGTCAGGAGATGACCAGCCCTCTTCGGAAAGAAGTCGTTCAGGACCAATATGCTCCGCAACCCGACTGGAATCCAGGCGAGCTCCCCAACTCTTCGAGCGCCTTCCTGGAACTTGGAAATACCGTTCCCGCAAGACCAACTATGTCGAATGATTTTTGGATGCCACAAGTTACGCAGGACGGGCAGGTAAGCCGTTCCACTCCGAGTTCCAACCCGATAATCATTCGCTCTGGTAGATCTACTATATCAACACGCAGACAGGCCAACACTCTCGCGACTTGCCACTCGACATGGATGACACTCCTGACGGTGACCTCGCGGGCTTGACCGCTGCGCAACCAAGCGCTCGCGCCGGGACAGGCGCCGGGCTCGGGTTTGGTGTCCTAGCAGACACTGCCCTGGCTGGCTTTGGAATACCAAAACGGTCGAACACTCCGGAGCCTTGGACTAGACGACTTGCGGACGACGGCATGTCATATTTCTACCTGAACAAGCTCACTAGTGAAGTGAGCTGGACACTTCCGGAGGTCGAGTCCTCGATGAAGAATGGTCGCGCTCGTGCCCTCACCAATTCCTCTACGTCCTCCTCGGATTTCTTCAGTAGTCATGACGAAGCAGATCAGACCACGCGCTCTCGGTCAGGCTCTGCGGCACGGCAGGACCGCGGGATGCGGGCGCGCAGCCAGAGTACCTCCGAGCACATTAGTGATTCGGATGACTCCGCAATCTATTCTTCTTCGGATCCTGATATCTCGCCGTCCACTAGCCGGAGTTCCCATAATGGTCAACAAGACGTAGTTCCGATGGTCCAGCGAAATCCCACCTTGGAGCTTACTGCTGCCGAGAGAATCGCCCAGTCGCTACAGCAATCCCTCGCGCCTCCTCCCCCGGATCTAGTCTTCGACATTTCACATATTGCCCGGGATGCTATTGCGTCCGTTGTTCAGAAGAACCAATCATTCGCTGGAGTTTCTCGTCGGCTTGAACACGCTCAAGTCCTTGACAACATGATCAGATTGGTCGTTGTTGCTGTTCGCAACCTTCTCTATGTCTCTGCACCCCCATGCGGCCATATACCAAATCAACTCATCCCTCGAGATGGTCGGGAACAACGTGAGAGTACAGCTGCACAAACGCTTCTCAAACCCGCACAACGGAAGGTGACGGCAACGTTATCCAAACTAGTCCTCTCAGCACGTGCCATGGAATACGATTCAGGTCCCGCTGCGCAGGAAACCGCCTCTCGCATTGAGAATGATGCAGAGGAGCTCGATAGGGCCATCGTCGCTTTTGTCCTGGAAGTCCAGAAATACCACAGCGAACAACAGCAAACGGCGCTTGGAGCGAAACGAGTGCAAGGCTGTTTCTCCGTGGTTCAGGTTGGCATTGGACTGGTTGGAGCCGGTCATGGTGGAACGTGGAAAGGATTCGGCTGGGTTCCTATGGATGACACAGAAGAGTTCCCTCAAACTGTCCTCAGCTTGGATGCATTCTCTGAATTCAAGACACATATGGTGTCTGTGCAAGCAAAGTTTGGAAACCTGCATACCGCTTTGAGAAACCGGATTGACGAGTCTTGTGAGTACCGTTTGGTACCATGGTTATTACTGGAACTTGACCTCTGGACAGATCAACGTGTATGGATGGCCAGCAAGGATCTTCTCACAGGGCTACTAACGCTCCTGCTGTTTGTGTCCAATCTTCATATCGCTCGCCATGTCGACATCGATGGATTTTACTCGGAATCTGCAATCGAGGACAACGGCGCATTATACTCTCAGACAGTGGACAAGGCACGGCTACTGAGTCGCACTCTAGAGTCTGTCATGCAAGCGCTCTATGACGACGCGACTATCATGCTTTTGACCACCCAGCATATCCGTCCGCCTGCAAGGAGAGGGGCCTCTGATAGCGATGACTATTACGACTATCTGGATGCGATAGCCTCATCGATCAAGTCGAATCTCCAATTCCTTCTACAGACTCTTGATGCTCTGCTATCCGTGGGACACGATCAAGCGGACATCGCTGAAGGAGACTACAAGGGCGCAATCGAGTGGCGAGTGTCGCGTTTGAGCGTCATGGATAGCCATTATGATGTACGACCTATGTCGGTCCTCAACCCTGCCGATCCGGAGAGTGAAGATATCGTTGACATGGAAGTAGCATTTGGCGCTGCAGGAAGCAAGAAGGGGACAATTCAACCCGACCGAATTCCGTCGTTCCGCAGCCAATCTCAAATGTCTGACAATACGATCACTTTGGATGATCCCCCCAAATCCGGATATGCACCGAGTACAAGTACATCAAGTGATTATGCGTTGTCGGCACATACTCTGATTCCATCAGAGAGGCAGGAGCGATCCTCGAGCGATACAATGTTATATAATGACGATGAATGTAGGTCTCTTCTCTGCTTTATCCCCAGCATTGGTCACAACGGATTATAGCGACCGTTGCTCGGAGTGCTACGAACGCGCAGAAGATAAAGAAGATATTCGGCGACGACGCTCCTGAACATATCGTCAGTTCAAAACCGTGGTATCTGCGGCCGGATTATACCAAGGAAGACATGGTCATCGATGTAGATGGTAGTGTACGCGCTGGGACGGCCCCTGCTCTGGTGGAACGCCTCACGTCACACGAAACTGGCGGTACGTACTTCGCGACAGCACGACAGACTTCCCCAATGACCCGTTGATCAGACCCAACCTTCATCAAGACATTCTTAATGACATATAAGTCATTCACGACCCTGGATGAGCTTTTCGAACTCCTTGCCCGACGATTCTACATCCAGCCACCTCATAACTTAACTCCTACTGAGATGGAGGAATGGAGAAAGCTCAAGCAACACATTATTCAGATGAGGTTCGTTCTTATTATCTTCGCCCAGCTTTGTCTTGAAATGTCTGTCGTAGGGTGCTCAATACATTGAAAGCCATGGTAACTGATGACGATTTCCTCGAGAAGGAAGACATGTACATCCTCGACCGCATGAAGGAGTTCCTGCTTCAGGAGGCTGCCAGCAAGATTGCAATATCTAAGCAACTAGTGAATTTGATCGATCGCGCTGTAGGTCTTATGCGACTAGCAGAATACCCTCTTTCTCATAAGCTTCCAGCGCGCCGGAGAACTTAAGAAGACGATTACGCCGAATTTGGTGTCCCCTCCAACGTCCATTGTGCCCAAGGCAGGCAAACGAGTGAAGCTCCTGGACGTTGATCCTCTGGAGTTAGCGCGACAGTTGACGATTGTGGAAAGTCAATTGTACCAAAAAATCCGCCCGATGGAATGTCTGTCGAGATCACGGGAACAAAAGACCGATCACAACGATAATATCGCTCGTGTCATTCAAACCAGTAACAGGGTATGTCTACGCTTTGAGAATGGATGCAGGAACTGACGCTTGGCGCAAGATTGCGAACTGGGTTGCTGACACTGTCCTATTTTACGAGGACTCCAGGAAACGAGCAACCATTCTTAAGCATTTCATCCTCGTCGCTGATGTGAGTTGCTTGATACTATGGCATCAGAGATCACTCCTGACTCGCATGATAGCGTTGTCGATCTTTGCATAACTATTCTAGTATGGTCGCTATCGTATCTGGGCTAAATTCACCTCCTATTCGCCGGTTGAAGCGTTCCTGGGAACAAGTCAATTCAAGACACATAACGCAACTCAACACTTGCGAGATGACAATTGATTCGGCAAAGAACTTCACGAATTACCGCTCGACGCTTGCCAAAATTGCACCCCCGTGTGTGCCCTTCATTGGTGAGGAAATGTAGAGTGACCACGTCAGCTGGATTCTGACTTGAGACGGTCCAGGTGTTTTCCTTACCACGTTGACGTTCATTCAAGACGGTTCCAAAGATACCCTGGAAGGTCATTTAGTTAATTTCAGGAAGCGCCAGAAGGCCTCCGAAGTCATTCAAGATATTCAACGTTGGCAAACGCTGCCTCATCACTTCCATCCACTCTCAGCCGTTCAGATATACATCGAAGAGTCCCTCGGGAAGTTCAGTGACCAGGTTGACGTTGGTGATATGTTCTGGAATCTTAGTTTGGAACGAGAGCCTCGTGAGAGGGAAGATGAGAAGATGGCGCGATTGTTACAGGAGAGCGGATTTCTGTAGATGGGGGCGATGCATTGTTGTGCTGTATGGTTATGGACCGAGGATTGCTTACTATTCTTCTACTACTCACTGCATTCTCAAACGAATCTAACATGACGTGGACACATTGAGACCAAGTAGGAAAAGAGGTATTACATAGAGACAATAACAGGCTCGAGGGGGGGATTTGAAATGATGTCAATGGAAAAGTGTCAAACACCAAGATGCATATGGATCTCATCTCATTGCTATCGGTCATTCCTGTGAGTCCTGACTCGGAGACGTGCCACCACTCAGTGACCACTGCGCGCACCCTGTGACTGGCAGTGCGCAAACGTTGAGCCTCTTGGCACGTTTCCGCCATAGCTCGTCGACTGATAATTGGCGGCGTAGGAGCCTATCCGTTCACGAGCGGAAGCAGCATTAGCAACGCCGGACCTTTCGTGAGAGAACGAATACTAGTACATACCGAGCAGCACGTCCCGCCGTCTAAAGCCCAGACAGTACAACATGGACATCCTGATTACCTCCAATGTCCCAAGGATGAAGTCCAGACAGTGCAACAGGGTCATCCTGATTACCTCCAGACAGACCAACAGGGACAGCCCGATTACATCCAATGCCAGAAGGATGACGATGGGCGCGAAGACGATGATCGCTATGGTAGTGATTGGATTGGCTACCACTTGAAAGCAAAAGCGAGTCGGTCGTTGGAACACCACGACGCAACGGGGGACGAACCGTAGTCCTTCAATTCGATCAAGGCTGCTACGAGCCCGTCCCGGAAGGTCTCGAACGGAGGCCAAGTCCACACGTCCAAGAAGGCTTGGGAGACGTTGTTCCAGAGGGCGATGCTGAGATAGGTGATCATCTCCCAGATGGCGACCAGGAACTCGATGATCCTGTCTCTCAGGTCCGAAAAATCCATGCCTGGGCTATGTGTGGGGGGCATTATTGACTCGACGGGTGTTGGGATGATGAACGTCGAATGTTGCAGGGAGTGGCACGAGGCTGCACAGGAACTTGTCCTGAAACGGTGAATTGTGGACGCCCCGTCTGAACAAGAACGTCCATCAACCGAGAAATCCGAGAGTGTTGGTATGTACGTTACAGACGTATGCACAGTGGTCAGAGTCAGACGTTGGCATCTACTAAAGCACTAGGACCGCCCGGTTCACCGAGCTGGCATGTCCCAAAAGGAACCCTCTTTCTTCGAGCGAGAGCGCGATCGTCTCTCCGCCGAGATCACCGCCGTAAGCGTTCCATCGTCGGAGGAGCAGAATACGCATTGACACGACCTGGCAGGGATTCGAAGAGCTGCTCTCCTCGAGCAACGTCCTCAACCGCAAGCTCGAAGAAGTACTCGGGATGACGCGCGAATACGAGACAATCGCGTCCCTCTGGCAAAGCTTCCACCAGCTCATGCGCGGCCAGAACGAGCTGCCAGACGATCCCAGAGCGGTGCCCGGAACAGGCGCGCACGTCGTCACCAACTCGAGACGTCAATGAGCTCGTTTCGC